>LQRL01000397.1:0-18358 GCA_001703475.1 Hydroides elegans
GATATACAGTTAAAATTATAAAGTAAAATGTCGGATAAATTTAGAATCGCCAAACAGACTGAAAATATTGTTTTGTTGAACTTTTCGATTTTACTTTTTTTGGACAGAAGCTAAACTTAAATGCTTTCTGCTCGAGATAGTTATTTTCATAAGTTCAACAGAACACTATCGTCATTCAACCTGACGTCACATATTGACTTATTCGGATATCATTTCGGATCAAGACACAGGATTATTCAATTATTTCTATTCAATATATGGATAAATGTTTCACCTTTCAAATTGAGATATGGATACACATGGATAAATAATAAAAACTAAAGTTTATCATTTGCGATGTGTAATATCATAAACCATTGATTCTATATAAAATAATTCATCTGACAAAAGCTATCATTGCAATTTTAGCAACCTTTTTATATTTTTGATAACCATGAATTTTACCAACCGGAACATAACAATACTTGTTTTTAAAGTTATTCACATGGAACATTAAAAAAACGCCGTCTAAAATAAATTTTGCTAGTTGCCCATTTAAAAGCAAGTCGGGTTTTTGGTTTCTTGTAGACATGATTTGTCCAGGCGACAAAATGGTTTCGATGTGGCCAGGCTTCCATGTAAGCGACATATAAACCCCATTATAAGAACCACCTGATATATCATTCGCGGTTTCTTTTTTCAATCACTGCATTATAACTAGAGCTTCCGGTTTAGCATTTGAGTCCATTCGTATATGGTGTTGAAAGGCACGTCTCACGATATGCTTTGGTGGTTATCTAATTGGGTTTAAATCAAGGTCTATTCTGTGTTAGACTTTTTTACTCGTCTTTTACATAGCAATAGTATCGTCTGAATGTCGTGATAATGACGGTTGGTCCGTAGTCAAGACGACAAGATTCGCTCGAACGACTTCAGAAATTAAAACGTGACGTTTAGGGCATTTTCCGTGACGTTTATCGTCGTTTTATTGGTATTGCAGTACACATATAAAGCTATTCAAGTGTCAATCATTAATAACCATAAATGTCTAATGTTGTTCAATGGATTATTGCTACTTTTTTATCTATTAAGAGTACCAAGTTTTCAATGCGTCCATCGATTTAATGCTAATTTCAGGATGTTAACTACAAATACATCATTTATTTTCCTTATGTGTTGTTGTGTTTAAACTCGCTTCACCTAACTACTCATCATTGTAGAGCTAGGGCCTGGACACACATGAAGCATCTTCGAACTTTGAGAGAAAACACATGCAAAAACGCTTCCCATCTGGCCAGACCCTTAGTTGTTATTGCAGTATAATTTTGTTATCTGTGTCAATGATTTGATACATAAATTATTTCAAATGTTTATGTTAATAATTAATTAAATAAAATAATCAAATTCTGTTTGGTTTACAGCATGTCGAGTGAAACAGCAAGTACCGATTTTCTCCTCTACGACGACTTAGACCCCTTCGCTCCCGGCTCATACACCATGGATAACATAAGCCTTGTCGATCTGATGGCCCCTTATAATACATATATGTAAATATATTTTAATTAACATATTCATATTCTTTCTCATTACAGCATGTCAAGTGAAACCGCCAGTACCGACTTTCTCCTCTACGATGCAGACCCCTTCCCTCCCGGCTCATACACAATGGATAATATAAGCCTTGTCGACCTGATGGCCGTTTTGAAACACTTAAACGACGACCAATTAGAAGAACTCAAATCGATGCTGAAACCGGAAGCGGAAGAAGATTTACAAACATGGCTGAATAACCAAAATGGCGGCGATGTAAACAAAGATGGCGGATCTGCAGGTGCTTACACGAGTGGATTAATGCAATATCGTGCCTACCGCGCACATAAGGGGTTGCTACTATATATACCGCCCTTTATTATATTGCTTGGTACATTTGGCAACATATTCTCGTTTATTATATTACGGCGTAAAGCCATGTTGAAGTTTTCGACGTATTTCTATCTGATGGTCCTTGCGGTTGCTGATACACTTGTATTATATGTTGGATTATTACCGAATTGGATGAGTGAGTTAGGATTCGATATACGGAGTCAATCAGACTGGGTCTGTAAGGTATTCACGCTAGTATTCTACACCATAAGCGATTTCTCCGTATGGCTTATAATAGCAGTAACAGTAGAGCGGTATATCGTTGTGTGTCACCCGTTAAAAGCGAATCGCTTATGTAACACGAGAGCCGCACGTAACGTGATTATTGTACTGCTATTTGTACTGTGCCTTGTCAATCTACATTTTCTCTGGACAGTAGAGGTACGGAACTTTATCCATAAAGGTGAGGAAGTAAACGTTTGCGACAGCGTACGTAAGCATGAGTACCTCATAGACGGTATATGGCCATGGGTCGATGCGCTCTTATATTGCTTTGCTCCTTTTGTAGTAATTATGTGCTTAAACGGGCGCATTATTAACCAAGTTATGCTTGCAAAAAGGCTTCGCTTAGAAATGCGCGGGGGCGATTACGAGCAAAGACGTCCGTCCCACGAGGGCAGCACGCGACTTACCGTAATGCTATTAACGATCTCATTTGCATTTTTAGCGCTCACTTTACCGAAAAACATTGTCGGTATAATTACCGATTTTTACGACCAATACAAGAAAGACCTCTCACGCGTGGCGTACTTTCATCTCTATAAGACGATCACAGAGCTATTAATGTATACGAATCATTCCATTAACTTCTTTTTATACTGCGCAACGGGACAGAAGTTTCGTCATCAACTTATATGGATGATGTGTTACGCCAAAAAGACGTATAATTTAACGTGGGGTTCCGATGAAAGTCGGGCTGGAAGAGGGGATTCGAAGAGCGGATATCCCTCGATCGTTAGTAAAAGTATGCTCATGCGCAATCGGACGGAAATAAACAGACCGGATATTAACGCGAATGGCAAGCAGGAAATGGCGTTACTTCCGTTTTCAATCGGAATGACGAAGAAACAACGATTCAATACGAATATGGTTTAGGAGTATTGTGATAGAATTGTATAAAAATGTATTATTTGATCTATTGTGATCGTATTTACTTCTAAAAAACTGAGTTTCGATTGAAGTTATTATATGCGAATTTATTGTTTATTATTGTGATCGATTTATATGGAAACTATTGATTATATTTTTTTTCGTTCTATTTGTGTTTTTATAACTTATATTATAACATCATTGAAATTTGTGAAATAATTGATTATGAAGTATAAAGAGTTTAAGACACGAAAAAAAATATATACATTTTATTCTGGAATCAAAATTGGATATTAATCCATCGTAATTGATGTAATATTTGCGCAGGATATTCTAAAGTAGGAAGGGCCAATTTGATGAGTAAAATTAATAGGTAAGTATTCTTAGAAAATATCGAATTTGAAATTTTGGTTTAAATTATGCATCTTTATATTTTTCATTGTATTTTCATTAGCATTGTAAAAATATTCATTTAGTGATATTATGTAGCGTCAATCATTAGATAATATATACGATGCGCTTCTGGTAATTATAGTTCTCAGGAATTAAGCAGATATTACTGATTAACTAGCCATCTAAATGAGTAACTTATTTTATGAATGCCAGTATAGTTTATTCTGAAATACTGTGGTAGCAAAAATTGAACAGCATTTATAAATGCGATATTTGTTTTTGCAAAAGAATGTGCGTAAAATTGCATTTTTTTTACTATATAAACCAAATTAAAATTATATTATAAACAAACAGTTAAATTAATTGTACAAACATTGAAATATCTGGTATACAAAAAGTTGTAGATGGAGGAGGACAAAATAGGAATTTGCATTTATTTGGTTTGATTTTAAATGCAAATCGGTTCAAATTTCATTTTGAAATATCTAGTTGTATGAAATGTTGTTGTTTTTAAAAATAAAAACTGTGATTTTGAGCTTTTTTTTCATTTCGTAAGGTTTATTTTGTCCTGCGGACGTATGACTATATTAGATTTAAGAAAGGTTTATAAAAAGTCAATTCATGTAATTGTACTTTTTTGTTTGAGCAATTTCTGCTATATCGGCGAATCATATATTTTTCATATATATACTTTTCTAGAAACCTACACAAAATAACAAAAAAAAAATAGTTTTAGATTTGTTAAAACACTACATACCAAATAATTCTTAATATTAGAATGATTGCATTAAAGTTCAAACCAAAATGTTTAAATTCTTTATCAAGTCTATGACTCATTTTGTTTCTCTTCCTTTGCATCACTTTTCGTATCTTCTCTTCCTTTCCCCTCTTCTTTCTTCCTTTCTTCCTCTTTCTCTTCTTCTTTCTTCTTCTTTTGCTCTGCCAACTTGTCTTTCAGATTCTCAGACGCCTTCTCCGATAACTCGGTCATTTTGTCGGTGAATTTCATTTTGAAATTCAGGAGGCAACCGAGAGCGCCGTAGTGAGCGCCGTGTTTAAGGAAGTAGAGGGGACGCATCTCTTTCTGTAAAAATGATTATAACATCATTGAAATTTGTGAAATAATTGATTATGAAGTATAAAGAGTTTAAGACACGAGCTCAAAAAATAGTGTACATGTATATACCTAACTAATTTCAAAGAAATACTTGCCTCTCTAAACTTACCTCTCTCAGCAAAATAATGATTGATAATCAAACGTAAAAAACAAAAAAAAAACAAAAACAAAAACCAAACCTAATAGAACCATTTTACCCTAATTCCTACCCCTCTAGTCAATAAAACATATGATACCTACCCCTCTAAACATAGCAAACATACTGTCCCTCTGTCCCCACTCTGTTTTCACATATTGGCGCATTAACGGATATGCCACATAGTTTCCGCAGAGAACAAGATTTGTTTCGCAAAGTGCTCAAGAACCATTGTCCATAAACCAATGAGCATACACTTACCCCTCGGAACATAGCCAACATACTGTCCCGCTGACCCCACTCCGTTGTCACATATTGGCGCATTAAGGGATGTGCCACATAGTTGCCGCAGAAAAAGATTTGTTTCGCAAAGTGCTCAGGAACTTGGGAAGTCATGGAAACGGTCTGGGCAAGGTCATTGGCCGCTGAGATGAGATGAGCGCGGGCTAAGTCTTCGGAACGAATATCATCTGTGAAAATAAATAATAAGAAATTATGATTCAAATTTAAAATAATAATTAAAATCAACAATGAAAAAACTATACAAAAAAAAAATTGAACGGTTTGGGCAAGGTCATTGGCCGCTGAGATGAGATGAGCGCGGGCTAAGTCTTCAGAACGAATTTCATCTGTGACATAAAGGGATAACAATTAAAATGAATAACAAACATAGAATACAAATAACCATGAGAATATATATGAGAATATTAAAGGTTTGGGTAAGGTCATTGGCCGCTAAGATGAGATGAGCGCGGGCTAAGTCTTCGGAACGAATGTCATCTGCGAAAAAAGGTAAATAGTAATTTCTTATTGTGGCCATAAGGAGGTCAGAGCAGTCTCGGAAAAGACGTCGTAGTAGCGTTAACATGTTGATGAAATATACTGTAGATGTAGACTTTAATCTTGAATAATAAACAAATTTAAAGATAAGTAAATATAACTTTACACTATTACCAAAGGTTTTACTTCATTTTAAACAGGTATTGAAAGTTATAAATTTATATTAACTATGTTTTAGTAAATTCAAGATTGATTGCCCAAAATTAGTAAAATATTGATTTGGTTATCGAAAATCATAAACTAACACCGGCCAAACGTTTCCTTGTGGAACATATCCATGTTTTAATAGAATTTAAAGATATAATGACACTTATTACCTTTTGATTTTCCGACGACTTTGCCGAAATGAAACACATAATTCTCAAATTCATCCATGTCTATGTCATTTGTGAATGTTGTGTAGAGTGAATCATCTTCTTTAGGAATGTCTTGGGTGACGTCTTTCCAATCCTTAAGAAAGCAATAATGATTTGATTAGTGTGACCAAAAAGCGACCATTCTCAAATATGTTACTGTACTTTTGATGCCGTATCAAACGCGACACCAGGCGAACACTTTCTCTATAGCTATTATATATCATCCTATACATTTAAACTTAAATATGTATTTTCGAAATGCCACAGGTCATATGCTTTGGAAATAGCTGTTATTTATTCAAATAATATATAACGTTAATGTTAGTTGATATTCTTTAGTAATATCTTGTGTGACGTCTTTCCAATCCTTAGGGAGGAAATTAATGGATTAGCATCGCATGGTAATCACCAAGTCTACACAAAACCTCTTCATGAGCCCATGGTGACCTAAGCATAACTCATATAAGGTCAGCATAATGTCATGATGAGGTTTTGTGTAGACTGTGCATAATCCATGGGCAACCGACCAAAATGTCCAACCGACGTACATGTACATGTAATGTCATGTTTTGACTTCGGTTCTAATCGCATAGCTTATATAACAAAATATATACTTATATAACATGTTTTTCATACTGATATTATATACTTACATTACATGCTAACGTTATTACAATTTATGCAGTTCTATAAAGTAAATGCAACTGATCCTTTTGGTTGATCTAGAACATCCACTTGAATAATCTAAAGCATCTTTGGACGTATCCAGGACACTAATTGTGTTTGCTTGATTGATCACACTAACCTTCAAACCTAGCTTCAAACCACTTAGGATCGTGGTTCCAATATTGTACGTTTGAAGCGCCTTTAAACCTACCTTCAAACCATCCTGCAAACCGAATGCGCATATATGAAATTCCCATTGACAATAGTTTGAAGCTGGGTTGAAGAAAGTTTGAAGGTGGTTTAATGACTTTTCGTGGTTAAAAGCTTGGTTTTAAGGCCATTATGGCCACACCCTTAACAAGCCCAGTCTACAAAAAAAACCTCATCATGAGCTCATGGTGAGCTAAAATTAGCTCATATGAGGTCACCATGAGGTCTCGATGAGGTTTTATGTAGACTGGGAGGGTATCACGTACCTGATGTATATTTCGGGCATTTCCCTTTTCTGCTTTCTCCATCAATTCATCATATGTCTGAAACATGCGTTAATAAAGTTTAGCACATTAACATGACATAACATTTTACATTTTAATGCAACTTTTCGTTTTGTCACAGAAACACAACAAGCTTATTTTTAGTGTTTTTGTTTTGTCGTGTGAAGGCTCCATGGGTATTTAATGACAATACAATAGAATCTACAGCAAGATAATGACATAACCTGTCAGTGTGAATCTAAGTGTGCTTCATGTCTTAAATAACAATAAATGAAACTTATTAATAATTATTCATTCAATAATTTAACAATGTACCTTGGCTCCAGTAAGCATGCAGCCTATACCAAGGAACATTCTGCCGCATCGGTACAGCATTTCGCCAGGTGCAAACGTGCCATCTTCTTCAAGCTGGGATTATACATGTATAGATAGATTTTATATCTTTATGTCATTTGCAAAATAAACACAATCTCAAATTATCTAAATTAACTATATATATTTTGGAATTAATCAATTATAGATTTAACGACTGGACGTTTGATTTTGTGCTGCTAGTTCTCAATTTATCCAAATTATGTATATATGTTTTTGAATTAATCAATTATAGAGATTTGAACGAGTGAAAGTTTTATTTTGTGCTAGCTATAAACATATTAGATATAATTTGCAAACATATATAGGTAATATATAAGGAAAGAAAAAAAAAGCTAGCACAAAATAAAACTTTCACTCGTTCAAATCTCTACAATTGATTAATTATAGGTAAAGACACGTGCTTGTGGGATTTTTCCGCGGCACAGCAATATTCAAAGCAATTATAATTAACCATGCGATATTGCGATCGCAGGATTTACTATAGGTTTATTTGAATATCGCTGTGTCGCTGACAAATTCCACAAGCGCGTGTCTTTACCCTATAGCTGCATTATATTTCTAAGGTATCAACTCGATTCAAACTACAGCCAATTTTAAGATTTTTGAATATTCAATCAAGATTTGGTAGGGCCAATCTAACATCGAGTAGATTCTTCCCAATTTTATTCGTTAGGGCCATATATAACTGAACATGATTTCATTTACATGTTTTTTGAATGAGAGGTGGATTAAAACTCTTAGCTTACCTTTATGACAGCACCGGCTGATCCACACATAACCAGCAGATTGGGAAACAAGTCCCCGCTTTCCACAAATGTCTTCTCTCGGCTTGGTTTTTTATCGATCACAAGGTTGACTTCTTGTTTTTCAACCATAGCCATCCCAGTCTGCATTTCCTTCTTTTTGCTTTGGACGTTGTCGACGATTTTGGAATAGGTCTTGACGTGGTTTTCTATAGCCTAAGGTTGAAGAAATATGAAATGGCTGTTTAGTTGGCTTTAAATTGAGATTTATATGCATAGTCAATATCATTATTTTTTACTATATCGGCGTCTAATGAGCTATATTTAACGATCATTCAGCAATAAAAACGCAAGAACACAAGAACCAATTTCACTTGAAGAAAAAAAAGCGCGTTACATGTGTATTTGAATTATGCACCTTTTTCATGACAAATTCGCTTTGAGCTTATTTGGCACTGTTTGGGTGAACGCGCCTATACCTAATATACATGTAATATTTGTTATAATTTCGGGTAAATGCACGGAGCCCTTTAACTTTCGGGGGTACATACCTTGAGTGCCTTTTCACAAGGATCGTGCACGATGTCAGCCTGAATTTGGTTTTGCAACATGAATTTATGCGTCTGAACAAAGCAGTCCATCTCACTCAAGTTTTTCGTTCTAGAAAGAAATGTGTTAGATACACGTGTTAAGTTTGAACAACATTTATTTCATGCATTGCAACTTTTATATTTTTAATATTCATCTCAACATTTTGATATCAAACTCATTATTTCTATTGAAGAACATTACAAATGTAAGTTTATAAAAAGATCAGAAATGAGCCAATTAAGAATAATTTTGAGATAGATACTAAGAGAGAGAGAGAGAGAGAGAGAGAGAGACAGAGAGAGAGAGAGAGATAGAGAGAGAGAGAGAGAGAAAAGGAGAGAGAAAGAGGGTGAGAGAAAGATGAAGGCGGGAGAGGAGGAATTGATTTAGAAAAGGACTGAATACAGAGAGATAGAACAACAACGTACTCGACATTGAATACTTCGCGGATTTGCGTCAAGAACTGCGAACCCCCAATGCCCGTCGTGTAGATAAGCGGAACATCTTCGGGGCTCTTTCGTCTAATAAACGTTCTATCTCGGATATATGGAAAGGCCTCTTTGATTTCCTCCCGTGAGAAGTTTACCAATCGTACTGGTCCTTTGTCCTGGAATCAAGAGAGGGGTTTTACATGGCGTTTGTTAGATAGTTATGCATGTCTCAAATGGGTTGGTAATATAAAATGTACTTTAATAAATTCTAGGATTAATCCAGGACTATTTGAAGAAGAGTTCATTAAAAAATATATAATACAAAAAAAAACAGACATTATGCTATCAAGAGTCTTGCCACATCGGCAGCAGAAAAGATGAATTGGTTCTTCAAGAATATATAACAACAATATCTATGTCAGTTGTTATCGGTCGCTCCATGTTACCAGACCCTTATGACACATACAACTTTTTTCGACGTCGCGTTGTATATATGGACATTGTCTCCAAAATAAATTATGAACAAATATTTTGTAAACTTACCGACGTCCTGTCGGCGGCTTCTTTCCAGTCATCTTTGTGAATATATACAGCTTTGATCACAGATCCGCCTGTATAAGTTGATTAGAATAAATAAATGTACATCGTTCAATTTTATGATATGTTTTTTTTTTAGTTTGTAAACATGACAAGGCAAAAGTAAAACCTTACTAATCCGGACACCCACTCCACTGAACGGAACTGTCCAAAGTAGTGAGGTGTCAAGATGAACCAGTTTCAATGAAATAGATAAGAGTGAAGAGTATATTGCATTGAGCAAGGTGTCCGTATAAGCGAGGGGTCCGGTTTCAATGTTTCTTTGTACATGTATATAGCATGACCTTTGGAGTTTATTTGCAGGACACACACCCATTATTAAATGTAGAATATGACAAATTAGATTGAATCCAAAATAATTCTAAAATGTATGCCAGGATGAACGCTTATTATACTCGCTAATCGTTTTGTTTTGAGTGTTGAATCTTTGAGGTCTCCTACATAATATTGACTGATTTCAGACTTATCAAATATACATATACGACTACAAATTAATTTATTTGAGCTGTTCCGTACTTCTATACGCAAACACTCTATAACTTATAATAAGTCTTATTTATTCGCACCTTTCTTTCATAAATGCAGATGTCACACATGATTACAATGTACATTTCATTATATATTATGCGTTTAAAATGTGAAATTATTTAATTACCTATATCAAATGCGAATCCATTGCAAGCATCCAAATAATCCCACGGTATGTGAATCGTCACTTCTTTTCGCTCAGTCATATTTATTCCTTAAATAATTCCAACCTCAATTTTACTTTGATTAAATGATGTTATAGTATCAGATGTTTAATTGCAAACCGTTTATAATATATACACACGCACATTTAAGTAGGTTGAGCATACAGGGGTCAAGAGTATTTTTCATTCTCATGCAATACACTATAGATGTTACACTATAGCCATATATGGACAATATAGTGAATTCTATAGTCGGGATCTTATACGCATGATAATATCACATATCATTATCCATAGTGTATAAGGGCCTGGTCACACGCATGAGACATTTTTCGAGCGTTTCCCACTCAAAACTACGTTCTAGTTAGAATGTTTTGCTCTTTGGATTTCAAAATACTTATATTGGAGATGGTGCTCTACATTATAATATCTGTCCAGATCTAATACGCATATCCTTATCCATAGCATACAAGACTATAAAATGCATAGCTTTGATATTTTTATTTAGTGGCCGTCAAAATATAATACCCCCCTATTCTTATTTACTATATCTATTGTATATTGTAGTTTGCTTGTTGAACAAGTATTATATCGAATATATTAGATTTATATGTCAATTTCAGAAACAGTTTTAAATCAAGGTGCCCTGCTAAATTAAGAATAATGCACCACAACTTAAAACATTCGCTCACAAAATGAATTATTAGTAAAGTAAAGGCCTGGTCACACGGTGAACTTTTCGAGCTTTTTTTTTTCAAAAACGCGTTTATTTTTTCTAAAGGTAATAAGCGTTTTGAGTTTCCCATAAGAAATACATTGAAAATCAAGGTTTAATAAGGAAACTCTAAACACACTACGCTTCTACTACAGCCAGACCATAAAGCCGCGTTCACGCAAAAACGCGCGTAAATCATGCTAAAAGCGCGCTTTTTGCATGAACTGAACAGGTAAATTGTTGCGTTTTTATACAAATGTGGTTTTCGAGCTTTCGGTTTTCGAGCTTTGATTTACGCGTCTCTTGTTTTAAGCCTAAAAGAGGGTCATTTTAACACATTGCAACTGATTCACATTTCTATATTCATTATACACAACACTAAAATATTATTATTTCAATAAGATGATAGACTTCTGTGTGTCAAATTTAACAGGATTTATTTTATAAATGTACATATAAATTCTTGAGTTACAAAATAATAACAAGTATATAGCAATCCCGATTTTTGGCATATTCTATTAAATATCGATTAAATAAATGCGCATCATATTCGGTATATTGTAACTGTAATCTGGATTCATGACCCAACGTTAGTCTTGAGAGTGTTGCAACGAAGTGTTCACTATTACTTGACAGTTTGAAAGCCAATGATCAAGGTGACATTATCCTTTCTTATATGATGATTACATAATATGTCGGGTTCTGTATTATATGAATTGGTGTGTCATTTTGAGATGTGTAACGGTGTGTAATAATGAGAAAGTATTGCAAGCTTTGTAATTGAGAATCAAATGCCTCATCTATCCGGCTACACGATACATCAGGCCTTATGAAGTCGTGATATATACGAGAGTTTCTGTAATTGAAGCGTCAACGTTTTCTAAAATAAAAAGAGCGTTGCGATAAAAAAAAGTTGGTCGAACATTCATATATACAACACTTTTTTTTTAAAAAGATAGTAATTTGGAAGAGTAAACTATTTGTTACTGCATATGGGAACTACACATTTTTATACTCTAGTGAACCATTATAATGTCATGTAAAATTGTAACACTTAACTGTACGGGCTGCTTGAATTTACGTGAAATTGCGGCTTCCAGTATATTTTCATATTAATGGACAATAATATGATTTATGCATAAAAAATGTCATCTGGTTATTACGTCTCTATCCATTTCTTGAAAAAAAAATGCAATCAAATAGCCATTGCAAAAAAATACATTAAAAGGTGAATAGATTAAACCTTATTTTCTAACCCAGTTATAAAAGTTCATTTTTTACCATTATAATACATATACCAATAGAAAAAGTGTGAATAAAAGTCGTTCATAATAAAGTCACATTATTACTTAATGTTTTTTTTCATTGACCTACTTAACGTTATAAATCTAGGCCACTTTTTTTGCAATTACAGTTTCCGTGAACTCACTATTAGCCACTCTATAAATCTCTATAAGGACACTCGATACCAGGTTAATGCAGTTTAAATGCATCTTGCTAGATCATGTTTATAGTTCATACATGCGTTGGTAATGAGTTAGATAAAATAATTGGCTCCTATTTCATGCTGTTCAAAAAAATTAATCGTTTGACCGTATTTGGTGCAGTAAAAAATATATGCCCTGTTATGGCCATTTATAGACGCCTCGAAGCGAAAATAGAATGTCAAGCCATTTTCTCCAATTGACGTAATTAATTTGTCGTGATGACGTCATAACGGTGTAGACAATTTGGCGCTATGTTGACGTCGCAGTGTGACGTTAATGTGACGTCATTAAAGTCGAGACGTAAGTCGACGTTGCTAAGTCCAACTTACGTGATACGGATTTTTGCCGGGGGTGCTTTTCAATGAAGGGGATTAAGCTTTAATTGAGGGGCTTTCCGCCCGCGAGAGAGGCTTAATTCTGACCGTAAACCCCATTGTATCTATGGTCATGTGTCAAAAATGAGAACCTGTCTTTTAAATAAATGTTTGCAATGCTTTTTTAAATGAGAAAACACAACTTTTAGTGCATATCAACACTTTATATATGTTTATTATATTGCACCGGCCTCCCCTCTCTATCTGTCAAGGTCACTTTACTGAACCCGTGCCTGAAAACTATGATTGCACCACATACTGCAACTTCATATGCCGAAATCAATTATAAAAAAGGCTCCTCACTCATATGTTCACTAAACTGTGGTGTTACCATCTGAAAGTGGTAGATCCTACAGTTATAAACTTGCTATAAGCAGGATGCGTTGCAGTTATAAACTTGCTATAAAATTGAGAATTTAAAAAATGGAAAACGTGAAAGAAACGTTACTTGAGTTACCGTGGAATGTAGTAGATGATTGCAATGGGTTTGGATTAGATTTCGGTAAGTTGATTTTGTTGTAAAGCTTGCTTTAATTGTAATGATAGCGATAATCAGTAATGCATTGAATACGTTTTGCATATTGAGCGACGTTCAGACAGCTCTTGAGTGTGGGGCCATATTCATGTTCAGACACCTGTTGAGTGTGGGGCCATATTCATTAAACTGTGTGCTGAATGAAACGCGATGTATGTAGAAGATTAAATATGAAGTGCAAATAGAATCTACGGTATATGATCTAAGTGAAGAAGTTTTTTTTTCTATTGCATGACACCTCAATCAATAAATATTATATTATTAAAAAAATTATATGTTCGAAAATTCGCATATACATGTATTAGCTTTATGTTACATGTCAAGGTACACTAAGTGAGTCCATTATTTATCATTATTTAAGTTTTTCTCTGAAATATCATGAACAACTCAATTCTCCCAATGCCTTTATCTTTAAGGTGGATCAGTATGCAAAGTCTTCTATCTACACAATGATGACTGGGTCGAGCCTGGGAAGCGAACCACGGTTTGTAATGACATATATTATATGCAAGTAATAACTAACCTATGTTCGCATTAATTATTAAGCAGTTCAAGATGCTAAGCTGCATTTGTCTAGATATAATTGTTGTTTTTTTTTTATAGAACATGAACTTATTAGTTGCACCGACGCATATTCCTTACAGAACTATATAAAATATCATACTAGGTACAAAGCAGGTTTCGTTTCAATTGCAATCATCTCTTTTCACGTTGAATTGCAATTCGCAGGACAAAGTCGCCCTTCGTTGTGTCAGCATTTCACGCACGGAATTCCACGAAGGACTCGCATACCTAAAACCACGTGTTTGCATTCGCCGGAATGACCCGGATCACAAACCACGTGTTTTCACGAGTGGAGTTGGAGGCGCTCAGTTTGTCAAAGAAATCGAGGAGACATTTGGTGTTAAGTATGTACAAATCTTTGTGAAAAAAAAACTCAATAATGAGCTCATGCTGACCTTAAACCAGCTCATACGAGGTTAACATGGGGTATTACCCGGTGTTGACCTCGTATGAGCATGATTTTTGTAACTTGGAATTAAAACCGTCGTTTGATTTTTATTTTATGACGCTTCTATGTTATCAGAGTAACTGTTGTCAATGTATTTTTTGGGAACTTTATGAAACTAGCTTTTTAAAAGGTTACTATCCCTGTTTGGTATTCTCTAACGAAACCCATTCTAAGCACGAACAAACATTACTGTGAAAAAAAAAATGCATTGCATTGTTGCTTTGTTAAAAGCTGTTTTATTTTGAGAAATTCTATTAATAATTATGTGTATTCCGGTTATTAAGGACAACGACTATAACAGAGCTGGAATGCTTCTTCGCAGCGTTTAATTTCATTCTTCGACACAACAAACGGGGAGAAATCGTCCATGAAAACAACAAAGACCTAATTGATGTGAGTAATCAGATGTAATTCTCAAACAATTTTTCTAGATAAATCAAACTTAAATTCATGTAAATAAGAATTCATCTCATTTTTGATTGGTTACTGTTACATTTTCATACTCTTTATCATCTTGAGTCTGAGTCAATTTAGAATTTAATATTTAGGTTTCAAAAGTAATATTACTCCGAGTGTAAGGGCCAATTCAGATACATCAGCAAGTAGTGAGCAAGTAGCTTGCTCGGCTACTCGCTGCACAAAAAACCTTATCATTTTCTTTTGACCGTTCACATACTTTTGGAGCAAGCTACTCGCTAGCGAGTAGGGAGCAAGTGCTTGCTCCGCACTTGCTGCACAGGCCGTGTTTTTAAATACTGGTCCCAACCCGCTAGCAAGCTGTCAGGATAACGAGGTCAAAACAATGAATTTTCCCCTTCGGTACTAGTATTCGGGATATGCTACCGTGATAAAATGATGTGTATTGGAATTTCAACATTATTTTTGGACTCGCTGCCTATTAAAATGTATGTGAACCGCAGAGCAAGTAAACCCCTTAAGCACTTGCAGCGAGTACTTACTGCGTGTAGCTTGCTAATGTATCTGAATGCTACCTAATATAGTGATATAAATAGACAAACCAAGAAAGTGGCAATGAAAAAGCGGGTCAGAAAGAACATACGAGAACATATTTTAAAATGTATATATATTTCACATATTTCTTACTCATTTATTAACTTTTTCGTATAAAAAAAAAAAATCATCATCGTAAACACACAGCCTTTTAAAATATCTTGTTTAACATTTTCGTTTACTTTTTAATCAATTACATAAAGTTTTTATTCGATTCCAGAAACAAAACAAAATGATGCGCGAACAGTCTAGAGTGATGGCAGACATGTTCAAAGATTCCAAGAACATGGAACCCATGAATCTGGATCGATCCGGAATGCAATATCCAATGGAACAGCCCTTTGATCCGGATGAGATGTATTTGGAGAATTATAAGGATTTGTTTCCGTGTTTTCTGGTCATGGTAGGGTCGAATGGTGGAATATTCGTGGTGAGTATTTCTCCTTTTATTTGTTTAACGATTTTAGTTTTAACTTTTGAGATTATGTTTTGATAATCTGGAATGCAATATCCTATGGCACAGGCCTTTGATCCGGATGAAAAATATCTCGATTATAAGGATTCATTGTAGGACCATTTTCGTGGTAAGAATTTGCATTTGTCATCGATTTTTTTTTCTGAAATAAATTTGGATCTTCTAATTATAAAGTTACATTATGTACTTATTGGATTAATGAAAATTGCAATTGCTTGCGTTGGTTAAATGAATAATGATTGATAGTATTTGCAAGATATTTTGTTTTCAAAATATCAAATAGCTTTTTGCAAGATATCAGTATTTTTGTTGGTGCGCTTTCGACAGAAAGTTTGAACAGAAATCAAAGCAGCCTCTATGGAGATTCAATGACCGAAAATCGTTACACATAGTGAACATATTTGTAGGATAATATGCTGAATAGTGTATCATTCAAAGTAAATTAATTTACATGTTTCTTAACTCTTTTTAGATCAAGGAAGACGGCAAATACCGTTTTGCATCAGACATGAAACGAGCTGGACGGCAGTTCCTGGGACTAGCCTCGGTTCTATCAAAATCAAAAGTAAGAAAAAGTAATATGTATATTAAAAAGTTTATCTAAATGTGATTCCAAAATTTGAATTATTAAAACGGATTGTATTTGCGTTTGACAAATTATATCTCGCATTTATACATTGCTATAACAGAGCGTTTATTTAGCTAATCGTGAGACTAACGAAGCTAATTCAAAAGGCAAAGCTGCTCTTCATGATTTTGTTGTCTTTATTAACCTTATATGACCTAGATTGTTTATCACATTTATTTTGTGGATTAGGGGTTTGAGAATAAGTAATATTTTCTTGTTTTTTGCATTTTAGTCCTATGCGGAAATCATGGCCAAAGCCGAGAAAGGCAACATGCGAAACGTACACGAATACATTAGCGATTTAACTGGAACAATTGATAAATCAGGAGACAACTTTTATTCGGGCATCAAGAAGCATGAAGAATCGTCAAATTCCATGAAGGAACTACCGGCGTTTCATTTTGGAAAGGCCGTTTTCAAAGGTTTAGGTAAATGTGCCTTATAATCTTCTCATAACTTATTTAGGCATGTGCTTGCGGAATTTCCTGTGATCAATGCTAAATTCAAAGAAGATCTAATAGATCCGACAATATTGATTTACATTACTATATCTTCTTTGAATTTCGCAGAAATCGCAGGAATTTTGACACGCGCGCGTAAATGACGATAAGTTGTTTCGCATATGCACCGATAACTCCCGTGAATGAAATGTACACTAGAGGGCTCATATTCAACATTTCTATATATATAAATCATTTCTCTAATTTATATTTTTCTCAATCAAATTAAACATTCTGCCTTCTTCCACGTTAGTCAAAAATTTCAAATAATTCACCTTGTGATATCAATTTTGTTAAAATTATTAATTATGGTTTCAGATGACTTTTCGTCTGAAGATATGGCGAGGAGCTTTGTATACGCGACAGTCGATGATATTGTGCATACAGTACATACCCATGCTCGACTCTCAAAGGTAGGTCATTGTTCTAGTAAATGTTGAGTTCGTTGTGAGTTTAAATGACCTCATTATGACCTAGTTGTGACTTTGTCACATTTTCTATATCAGTAAGCATTAAGAAAAGATGCCCTTTATTTTGTCTTTAGCTGATATTTGAACATTTTTAAATATAAAAAGTCAACCTCGCTATTAACATTAGATTAATTGTCCGCCATATTAAAGCCCAGGGAATACATTTGTAAACCATGACGTTGTGAAAACTTACACCAACTAGAATTCTGTGGTCATATCTTGTGACCTCACACTAGGTCATGATTTGCTAATTTTATGTGACTTTTACCTTATTTTTAGATCAAGCATGTTTTCTGGTGCGGTGGATTTCCAAATCACCCGTTAACGCGAGATTTCATCACCGAGGCGTGGTTGGAACGAGACGAAATGGGAATGACATTATTTGAAGTTGTAAGTAATTGCTATTGTAATAGTGACATAAATCAATAATAACTCTCCAAACATAGGCTTAGGCTTATGTTACATAAAAACAACAACAAAAATAATTTGGCTAATTCTATTTTTTTCGAAACATGCTAACATGTATGCAATCTACAGGCTGTATGAAAGTAAATTGAGAGTGCGTAAATTTTATATTGATTGTAAGCATGACCTTGAAACCATACAAATACCGATTTCAGCCACAATTATATGTTGCGTAGTCATTGAAATATAACATTTGCTTTCAAATTATATAAAATGGTACTATGTATGTTAAATGAAATCAATTTATCGCGTTTTCAATGATAA
>LQRL01000449.1:0-20837 GCA_001703475.1 Hydroides elegans
GGGGGGAGGGGTATGCCGAGGGGGATTAGCAAGGTGAACAGCTATGTTTACTCTGGTGTGACAGGGAGTGGTATGCCAACGGGGATTAATACGATAAGCGACTATAGTAAGCGTAATGTCACTGTTTTTTTTGCCAATGCAAGAAAGGGGTGTTGATCAAGTGAAATGAAACTGAACTTCCATGACGTTCATAAGCAATTAGTCTAATTAGTCAATCTTGTTTTCATGTTATATAATTATGATATAACGGGACACTAAATAACTGTATTCGAATAAATACATTTCCCTCATTAGCGATTGATTGATCGAATTTTGATTATGACTCAGAAAATAAAGTTTGATGATGTGACGTCTTCATTTAATTACAAATTAATTATATCTAAGATTTTAGATTTCGAAGACGAATAAAGTATGTTTATGTAGCATTGAGATGCAGTGATACGTCAAACGACACAGTCTTACCGTAACAGATTTAGTCAGTATGTTGAAAATAATGAATATTGGTTTCCAAAAGCACCAATAACTGATTTAACATGACGTAAGCATATCCTGTTGCGTTTCGATTATGCATACATATGATTGTCCGGATCAGACTACAAAAGGGTTACAATACAATAATACCTTATGAATTATGTATTTAATATTATGATGCTAACAAAGCCCTTATATCATGCTAAATTTTGAAAATCAACCCTCCATGTCAATCATGGGTAATGTACACCTAACATGAAATGGAGCATTTTTCATCTCATATAATCATAATCTATCGATAATTAATAGACGTGACTGAATGGGTTTAATATATACCATTTGCTGTTAGAATATCAAAGCGGTTTCGCCTTTTCACGCGATTGAGCACCAGTACTGACTCTAAAGTTCACGCTACAAACGAGATTACTAATAACTGAGTTGAGCACCAAGGGAGTCATTGGTAAAATAGGGTTCCATCCATAAAAGTGTTAACTTGATGATTGCTCTTTAATGTCAATAAAAAAGAGCAACAGTTCTTAGCTATGCCTAATTGTGGTTAGGATATGTTTAATTTTGCCTCATTAACAATTTAGCCTAAGGTTTATCTTGACAGATGGAATAATGGTCGCATGAAGTACAGATACATAGCACTTCTTCATATATTATTTTGATTCTTTTCTTTAACTCTATCATGAATGCAACCCTTCATTAAACATTAATGCGGTTGTATCCGGTTAGCACCTTTTTGCACTGGACGTTTAGCAGGCATGGTATAGCCTACTTCGCGACGTCGAAAGGAGTCTATTACCTTGCTAAAGACAAGTTGTTTTATTTATAATTTCCTGCTTTGATTATTCGATGCCAAGTTGAAACGTCTTTTATGTTATCCAGAGACAGAGCATACACTATTGGATGGATGGCGAATGTATATAATTTTCGTTGGATATTTTACACGCTTATTGATATATTTTATTCTTTTTTAACATGCTCCAAAAATCGCAGCAAATGTACAATGTTTCGTTCGTGACAGATTTCTTATTGGATTACTAAAAAACACCTGCAAAAAAGCTTTATTCACACTTTCTATTCAACACAAGAAAAGCAAATACCATGTTTTCCGTGACTCTTTGAAACATGTCTTTTAAGTCAATTTTCATTATGAATATTAACAAAATATTTTCATTTTCTTTTTTCATGTCCTAGAATGCATTGGAGCGTTGAAGTCAATGGCCTTGGAATGGTAAAGTGAATGATACATGTACCACGATAGAGATGTCCAAATAAATTGGTTGGCTAATTGTAAAGTGGCGTTATAGGCTACTTAATGTTTGTAATTATATATGATCAAAAATTAGACCTACATATAATGAAAATGGTGGTACCGGAAATTTAAAACACCAAAATAACTTAAATTCGTGCATAAGTCAATCAGTTATAATTAAATCAATGAAGGGAAACATTATTTTCAGTTTACATTAACATCACGATATATTTACATTTATTAATGGAATGAAAATATTAATAGCCACAGTGAACTTTGGTCAGCTAGCTTTATAATCAGTCATTGTGTTTGTTGCCAATTTGGTATGCATCATTCTATGGTTCTATCAATGCCAAAATTGAAGACTGATGAACTCTCATCTGTTTTGTTTTACTATGGTTGAACATTGGTTTAATTGAATGGAGAAAAAACTAAAATAATGCCACTATGTGCGATTTTGCATGGTTGTTGCAGAAGTAGCCAGGACGATAAATTGATGTGACGACTATATATATATTTTTACTTTATGTTCTACTATTCGCCCACGTTTTAACTCATGCCTATCGCAACGATGCGCCCTACATTCATTTATAATTTACAGAACATAAATATCGCATAAAATTAGTGGGTTAAGAAAATAATTATGATATCCGCATTGGTATGGCAAGGAACAATTGAAATCAACACTGCGTGAACAGTTATATTAGTTCTCATAAACATTAATGAGAACTTTAAGGGGCAAAGTGCATAACATTTGTTGCAAAATATGTTTCACAATATGTTAATAAATGTCGATATACTTGCTTATAGTAAGGCAAATATCTTAAATTCATTCCAATTCCCATTCCTTTCCATAAATATTAATATTAATGGTAATGGAGTTATATTAACGCATACCAGTCAACCCTCTTTCATGAATATATTATTATTATAATTTTAAAATGTAACTTGAATGCTACATACACACCTGCATTCAATGTACATGTATGTACATGTGCAAATGTAGCTGACATAAATTTAGAGTGAACAAATATTAAGTTTTTCTCATTTGTATATCACATTAGTCAAATTCAAAGTTGTTTACCTTATACAATCGCGTTTATTATAATTTAGATAAATTTAAACATTTATATTTTAAAAACAAAATATCATCCTTACCTGGAAACCGATGGCCCATAAACGGCGCTGCCCCCTGCATATGCAGTTGATACAGATTCAACAGTTCTTTACTTCCCGCTAACGGGTGATGATGCGGGTGTGGCCCCAAAGGAAAGGCTCCATGCATCGGGTGTGGCCCGCCCGGCAAGGCCCCACCATTTTGTGCCGCTAAGAGGGCGGCTGCAGGATGTGGGTGTCCATGTGTACCAGGTAAAACAAAAGGATGACTAGATTGACTGTTGAGGTTATGAAGTGCAGCCGCCCCGGGCGGTAATAGTGAGGATACATCGGGGTGTAAACCGGGCGGTCGCGGAAATAATTCGCCCGTTCGCGCACCCCTTAGTCCATGTAATGCATGTGGAATCACAGGTTGAAAACCAGCTTTTAAGTCTGAGTTCATACCAGGAACACCCCCTGCTAACCCTTCTAACCGCCGCTTCAAAAACTCCAACTTCGCATTAGCGTTCATATCGGTGCCAATGTCCAAATGCGGCGGAAGCGGTATACGTGGTGACGTCATTTCGTGTCTTCCGTCGCCCCCGGGGCTGCTGCTAGCTGAATGGGGCGTGGGCGGTGTGCGTGAGTGTGCGGGCGAATGCGGTGTGCGCGAGTGCGGGGGCGAGTGCGGTGGTGTGCGGGTGGGACTGCGTGACCTTGAACGAGGTCGTGCATGTGTGCGATCGTAGGTGCGATCATGAGATGTGCGATCGAAAGTGCGATCGTTGTGTGTCCGTGTCGACATCAATTCGTCGATTGTGAACGATGTGTGTGTTTTGGTTGGTGAATGTGTAAGCTTCATCATCGTGTGTTGTATTGTATCCTTTTAATTTTTGATACAAAATTGATGAATATCCTTTTTCTTTTTACTGTTCTTCAATTAAAATGTTGCGTTTCTCCTGTCCATTTTATTTATACATCCTTTCATGTCCTAGTTTTCATTAAACACTTGTCTAATATATCAGATAAACTACATCACTAATTAGTCATTATTCTATCACATTGTCTAAAACAAATGCTATGCTGAATTATTTGTTTTTTACGGCTGTGCAATTCAATATTTTCTATCTGTCCGACTTTTAATTATATTTATGTATTTTCATTTCTTCTCAATATCTGAAAACCACAGTTTTAACGAAGGTGTTACCCGCTAAATTGGAGACCACATTAAACTCCTAATGATGTCTTTCAAAACGAAATATGGCCTTAAATGACAATTCATGCATTTTAATAGACTTTGCGTCGGCAGTATTAAATTAACGCCTGCCAGTCTTTGACAATAAGTGCTACGTTTTGATAGGTGCGCAAATGTTGCTTTGCGCAGAAGCACTGAGGCAGAAGCCAATGAAAATTGAGAGCCATTTCATACATTAACTGCTTTAACGGGTTACTGTAATTTGGCAGCTGCCTTTGGAGAACCAGAAAATGGCATAAATGTTTTAAAATTGTGTATTTTCGTTTGTATCAAATTTATGAATTTCTACATTTCAATGTCTTAAAAGTAAATAAACATATTGATAACATAAATCACTATTTAGTTGCATAGTTTTTGGAAAATTAAATTATTGTTAACAATATTTACCTCCATATTAATTATGTGTTGATACAACTACCTTTGGAGGGAGGGGCATGAGGGGCAAGGGGGATATCTCAAAAGCACTAACTTTTGTAATAAACTAGGTTTACCAAGTTTATTCGATACGGATTGCATTTTGCCGTAAAGAGTGAAATGTTATCAGAGGTAAACAGATATTAAATATACGTAGCTGTGCAAAAATATGTAAATTTTAAATATGGCTTAATATAGATAATAATCAAATAAAATTCATGTTTTGAGCATTTGGCACTCGCACATTGTTTTACATTTATTTGTATCCATTGTGTAATTTACATGTTGGCCTACATTGTTTGCATGCTTCGAAAATCGAAAAATGATGTAAATGTCCTTTTTTGTAATGACTCTGATCATATTTCTATTTGAATTGAATGTGTTTATGCTTTGTTTCACATATTATGTGTGTTAGCATTACTTTCCCTTTTATTGAGTAAATATATTTATGTCATATAACGTAGCACAATCTGTATCAATGAAAAAACTATATATTAGAATAGTTTACACAGGCTACTTGATTTGAATATGTATGCCATTTAAATAAACAGCCATAATATTTGATAAAATATATATCGGCAAAAGCTTCAAAGTTCATTACAAAATGATATTAAAGTCAGTAATAACGGCAATCTCGGATTATCATTGGCTTCCCAGTCAAACACGAACAAACCCTATAAAGTGTTGTGGTCATGAATTAACTATTGTTGCTACACAGAATCCTAAAATTGCTGTTATACAATACCGCGTTCACAAAGTGTGGGCACGGTTACTGAATGTTGTTAATAAGATAATCACAGTTTTATATTGCGGGTTTAGATCGCTATCAACGTTGCTTGAATTGATCTTTAAATTACCCTCGGTATCTTATTATAACCCCACTGATTAAGGCTATAATGATGCTCCTTATTCGCTATTTCACAAATTACATGTACTAGGCGTAACATTAACAAGATTTAAAGGGATTGATGCAAGTATACTCCACGTCAGGTGTATCGACTTTTATATGACATCCTATGATTCTAGGCTATATCATTCTATCAAACTATGGTGAGGAAACCATAAAGAAAACATATTATAACACCATTATTGAAATATGCCTATGGTTTTAGATGTGGAAAACTACATAATCAAGCCACCCAAATATAACATCTAGTTATTTAATGAGAAACATATGCTGTTTGTAAGGAACCCGCGATTTTATCTGCCACCCGAATGGGGTATCATAGTCAAATCTTTTTGCGTTTGACATGCGTCTCACGTAACACTTGACAAGCGTTTAAACACTGTCCCAAGGCGTACGCACGGGGCTCATAGAACCGATATGGCTGCGGTGTGCTCCAAAACGGAACCGGATTTGAGAGGTATTGGGGAAAACAGTTTTGAGTATTTCAATATTGAAATGGTTCGGTGATTGGCAAGATGGTGTGATAAATCTGACTGAAGCTTCCATTATGTCTCAAAGTAAGACCAATAATCAATAATATATAGTGATATAGGTTATAACACTTATTGCCATAAGCGTGTTGTCGGTTATTATATTGTTTCATTCCCATGCTATCATGCATTTTAATCCATATATACGAAACACGTCAAAGTCTTAAAACTGATCTGCTAGAAACTGATATCAAAAACTGAATACATTGTTGACAAATTTATGCTTCTTTTTCACAAAATCGTCCCTTGTTAAGCAACGTGATCTTTTGGAACACGATAACGTCAATATTGTTGTTTTATATTATACCAGATCACAGTGATGTCTTTAGGTTACTTAATTGCATTGGGCTAAGTATACAAATCAGTTTTGTTTAGAGTAGGATAATTTGTTTTCATTAAGATAATGTTTTGCAATAATAAGCGTTTGTGTGTCCTCCATAATATCTGGTGTCAGTCTGCTACAGTAAACGCGCTTTATAACTTTGCATCGTGCGGGCGTGCGGGCGTGCGCACGATAGGATTTTAGCGTGGACAAATTCCGATTTAAGCGTGAAGTGTTTTAAGCGTGCGGGCGTGCGGGCGTGCGAGCGTGCGGGCGTGGATAAACAAACATTATCATGTCGAATGTGTATATCATTTGATAATTGATTGTATAACACATATAAAGAATTAATTCTTAATAACTAAACAATATTTTTCTTAACACTTACATATTCAGTCGGCCCCATGCACCTTATCATTAAAACTGCTTTAAAAATGTCTTAACTTTTAAAACAATTAAATTGAGGTTTCCCTTATAGATGTTCATTTTCAATACTTTGAGCAGATTAAACTTATGATAGATAGGACGATTAAAATATTTTTACATTGTTATTCAATTTTGGTATCGCTGCCATTATTATGAGAATATAACGCATTAGCTATTAATTATTTAGAAAAAAAATATTCATTTACTAGAGTAAAGGTATCTTGAAAAGATTTAGTGCAAATGTTTAAACACTTATCATTTATTTCTTATAATTATAAAAATGGGTAATTTAATGCATATATTAAATGCTTAAAGATCAATTTGATCTTAATATGGGAATTAAATAGATAATAAAGGTATTGGTTTGGTAGCTGCTCAAGTGATAATCGAGGCATATAGCAGAATGATGAAGTGTTATGCCTTGCATCCTTTATATACACACACATAAGCGTGCGGGCGCGCGAGCGTGCGGGCGTGCAGGCGTGCGGGCGTGCGAGCGTGGACAAAATTGAATTTAAGCGTGGAGTAATAAGCGTGCGGGCGTGGAGTGTTAAGCGTGCGGGCGTGGAGTGGCAAAGTTATAAAGCGCGTTTACTGTATTATCTACTGAATTGACAAATAACTGCATTGTTTATGGTGAATTTTATTCCCTACTCATGGAAAACATGTATATCAAAATGTAATAATGCGATATGGTATGGACGTGTGAATCGATCCATGACTAGTTTTTGATTTTGTTGGCCTATGAAATCAAATAGTTTCGTCGTCTTCAATGATATGAATTTATCCCAATCTCATATCAAGTTTGTTTTATAGGAAGTTATATAATTTGTTAACGTGTTTTATTAACATCATTGTAGCTTGATATCAATATCTCAAATTAATTTAATTACCCTATTTGCTACAAGTAATAGATTATTGTGTAATGATATACTTTCATTGTAATACTATACTCTCAAAACCTGCGGTGCCACACGTCAAACTGACGTATATTCACAGCGATGTGAATGAAAACCCCATTGAGATTGTTTATAAAGAACGTAGTATATGACATCCACCTATCTCAGATAATACATTTGCATTTGCACAACGATCAAATAGCGATTTAACTGATGGCTTTGAGCATAATAAGTCATTGATGAACAACTGCCTGCAAATCAATATACACAGCATCCCGATTACAGTATTAAATAGCACTAAAGAGTAACCCATGTTTGAATCGATAACATATGTTCATAGTATGGGTAATTTAATGTGTCCTGTTAATGTTGCCCAGTAAAGCTGGGTCACTGTCTTTTAACGATCTTGTTATTAATATATGTCACCAACTAATCCAAATAATATAAATCTCAAATTTTCAGCCATAAAATTATGGATGTGTATGGATGAATTTTATGATAGTTTCGTTTTCCAATCCGTTTTCAATGTACATGTACGTCCATCTAATATATAGTTAAGTAATGTCAAATCATTCTAATCTTATTGGGATTGATATAAGGAGATGCTGTTCACAAGACATGATATTTGATTGTGCATAACTCGGGCTTAACTTTAAGACCCTGGCACTTTGTAAACAAAAGCTCATGTTCACACTAACAACCGTTCTTCTAAAAAATTAAGAGACGCAAAAGCAATATGTGTGTTCAAACAAGCGTAATAATTACATGTATTTAAGCGATAATTGAATTATGCCAATCTCTCCTGGTGATCAGATCGGGGCCTTTGTTGCTTGTGGCCAAAGAATGGGAACGATTTGGTACTGAAATATAAAGCCATGATGTGGGAATATAAACAGTGTGTAACCATTATCCATCAACATGCGAACGATCGCATCAATAGCGACAATTGTTGTAGCTCCGAAAATAATCAAAGCTTACATTTCATTGTGGCCGAAATTACAGTCAATCATATCATTATGATGTGTTATAGCACTGTTTATCCCATAGCAAACACCCTTAATCGTCGCTTTCATACTATGGGTTGTCTTAGTTCATGAGATACAAAACCATCACAAAAGCTAAGGGCTATATTGCTTGTCATTGCAGTGATGTTATCGCTATAAACAGAATATAATATGCATAAACTAGACCCTGTTGCAGAAAGCGTTTCATGTTGGCATTCGAGATCGATAACAGGTCTTTTGATGATATCAAATTATATGTCATACATTGTTTATTTTTTGATGAGATTCACGGAATAGGAAATCAATTATTTTTAGGCTAATTGGATTTTTGTTTTCCGTCGCAGCATTTTGGATGATTCTAAGAAGTCATTTTGTATATGTGTTATGCGGGTTAATCATAATGCTATATACAATAATATACAATCCTATGAAATATCAAGAGTTCATATCAAATCCTCGGTATCCGGTCAAAAAGGCCCCCTGCGTTATTCTACCGAATGTGGCAACATATAACTTTAAGACAACGGTTTAAAAGGCAGGATTTTCTCGATTTATTTCCATACGTTAATAAACTTTCCAATGTTGTAACGAAAAAAAAACGTAACTTACAATTATAACCGATGCTTGCTTCCGATATTTCTACAGTGTTCTTTATGTCAATACTGTCAAATCATTTACATTAACAGGGAACGTTTTCATCGGGATTCCAATGCGTTACATGGAATAAATGATGCGCTGGAAATTTGGAATAACTTTACAATTTCGCAAAATTTGTAAATCAGTTTGCATACTGATTCTGGTATGATATAATTGTATTTTTGTTTATTGATTAAATATTGTCGGAAATATGATCAAAGTACTGATTCGGTTCAATGGATGTAAAGCGCTTTAATGACGTTTGTCACAAAACGGTTGAGGGTGATTATTGAGTTGATAGCTTGTGCTTTGTTGAAACAAAAGAGTATAAAAGGTTTTTGTTTAGCGGCTTATTACTCCCTATCTATTAATGCCAAATAGCACTAAACCTACATCATCGCTTAATCAACTTGTCTGTTGCGGGAGGACTTTGTCACATAGATAAACATCCATCAAATTAATTTGATTCAGCAGAAAATTAATTTAGGCTTCTATTATGTTTATATAAGGCTATTGACCAATTTGGGAATGTCCACACAATAAGATGGGATCAACTGCTACAGTAGCTATGGTGTTCCACTTAGTTACTGAGCGTCTGTATGTTCAGTAAAAATGAGTAAGAAAATCGAACTGAAATGTTCAAAAATGAAGATTATGAAATTTCAAAGGTAATATCGCTTTATAGGATTTGATAGTTCATCCCCGAAAAAAAAACTTTATTTAGTTTATTTGTTTAATGTATCATTTTGATAATTTAAATAAATGTCGGGTCACTTAAATTTTGTAACCGATAGTTATGACCGACGTTACATTAAATAGAGCTTTTTATGGGAAATTGGGGATAAAACCATATCATTTCTCGTAATATTATCAATTACAGTTCCTGATGAATGTTGACTCGGTTCAACAGAGCTTATGAGTTGCCATCGCTTGAGCATCTACTCATATGGCTGGTGGCAATATGCGAATTCCGGGTATAAAATATGAACTATTTCTGTGCAAAGAATTGAAAAACAATCTATTTGTAATGTTTGATCGTTAATCAACGTAGTTATAACAAGCAAATGCAGGTAGGTTGTTGAATCCAAACACGGTGCAGCGTCAATGTATAAATAAAATGATTCCAGTCGATTCGATAATTATTTTGCCAACAGGAAGTTACTTATTTGTGTATGATGACGACTTTTTGACAACACCAGTTTTGAGTTGTTTTCAAACTAAATACTGTTACTTAATGAATATTGACCCTGCTATCACGTCATAATTAATAAAGAACACAATCTGATATTCTTGTTTTATAGTTTTGGGCAATTCGGCTTCTACCACTTCGGTCCCTTTTTGCTGCTTCAGTCCCTTTTGTTAGTGGCCAGGGTAGCGGGAAGGCATCGATGTGTAATTTATGAAGACCATCTTATGAAGATCATCCAAAATAGGTCGAAGTAATATGTGTGGATGTGCATAAACCCGCGGCCGTCAGTGCCTGTCGAAGTTAAAACTGTCTTGGAAACGGTGGATGTTCACATTACTTAAATACTGGGTTTGCGGGCAGCAGCTCGATGTTCAATAAATAATGACCATTAAATTTCTCAACTTCTTCAGGATCTGAAAGCTTAATTTTCTATTATTCGATGCCCTTTCGCTCGAACAGTATCCTGCAACCGAACCCCCTCACAGAAAAACTTCACAATCTGTAACATCTAGGCTAGAAAAAATGTTAAATTTGTGATTGTTAATCGCAATAAATTGTTTTTTAGGTATAAAAGGCCAAGCAAACATTATTACAAGCGCTGTTGAGAAAAGGCAGACGGTGCTATAAAAATATATTAGCAAAAACTATTAAAAACATATTTTTGTCAAGTTCTTTATATTTGAGGTATTCAGACCAGTGGCTACAAAAATAATATTACAAACATGAAAGGTAAACTCTCTGACATTTGTCTTGCTTAATTAACAATAGTCCGGAAATAATTACAACAAGAAAGAATTGAGTTATGACTGGTGTCATACATCGATAACAAATCTTAAACATGCTCTTTCATTCTGTTATTTTTAGGGCAAAAGGGTAGAGTGTGCTCGACATTTTGTTGTCTGTTTAGTTTCACAACAATATCCATGTCGCGCTATTGATGCGTTCTGGCTTTCAGACCACAAGAGTTCTTTTTTGAGACAACCAAAGGGCAAAGCCGAGTATATTCATCCCTTGCCTTAATGTATCTCTTAATTGCTTATGTAGCATTCATTTATGTTTTATCATGTTTGTACTTGGTATTTTTATTGTACGCTAAATTGATCATTTGCATTCTATTCGCAACTCTAATTATTCGTCATTAGTTTGGTCATACATAGACATTATTTACATGGTGCATTGTATATGCTTGTAATGCAATACTAATCTGTGTTATTGATGTGAATCTCCTCGCTCCTTATTTTGTATGTTCTGTTGGCCTAGCATAATGAGTTTGTCATTGAACAAATAATCACTTCACAAATCAATGGTCAGAATGTATAGGTTATTTGCAGTTTGGTTGGAATCCGATCCATGTTTAGCGAGCATTTAGCAGTCCTCGAAAGCATTGAGTATGAAACATCATCTATGCATATTTATGACGCAAGTCTTATTAACTTATGTGCACTGGTCACTTTTCAAAATCCGCATGAATTGAAATGAATATAAACTAGGTTATGGTAAGTACATCATTTGGTTCATTGCATACGATGTATCAGATGAAGGTTTCCATACTCAACAAAAGATACGTTCAAATCCATATCTGATCACATTACCATTGGACTTGGTCCGACGCCTTTACTGTGTCACAATTGAAAGTTATTTTGATGCATAGTCCACTTAGAGGTTTCATGAATAGGACTTTTGATAATAGGCAATGATAAATTTGGAGTCAATATGCATTATTTCAGTTTTTATCAAATAAAGTGAGGTCCCTACACTATTTACGATTGGTAGACCTATCTTTCAAAGCTGTTAATGCGACAGTTAGAATGTACAGAATTCGGTTATTTATAGCAATAATTGGCATTTTGGGTAAATGTTGAAGTAATTAAGTCAGTGACATAAATATATATCAAACCCAGAGAAAAACCTCTTCTGAACATAAACTGAAACTTATAAAGCATCATATTTGATAAATTTTATTTACAACTGCTGTTTCATGAAGGGCACCCCACGACACATTTTTCAAAAAGTTGTTTAATGACCTTTAAACAACATTACACGTAAGAAAAACAACAAAATAATGTTTTTTGAAAATTAAAATTTTTCAAAAAGGTGTTCATTTTTTCCAAGCCAGCTGGGCTGTTCCTCCATTTCTAGCCAGCCTGGAACAGAAAAGGAACACCTCTTGCGAAAATGTAAATGGTGAATATAACTAAATTACCTATCATATATTGTAAAAAATAGTTTATTTTACAATTACAAGCAGGTTTATTCAATTTTAAAATATAAAAATCTCAATATTAATCACTAAAATGAGGAAATTATCAAAAAAGGTGTTCCTCAATCTGCTAAAATCTCCAAGCTACAATGAATTTTCTCAACATTTCCAAGCCAGCTGGAATTTGGTGGGGAACAGCTTTTTTGGGGAACAGCTCGTGAGGTACTCTTCTTTCATGAATAAGCGCATTGCTGTTCACCGTGTTGCAGAGATACTCCATCTAGCGTTGAGAGTGAAAACCAAAACGAGGTTGTAAGGGGACCGTTTCATAATACGCCCAATCGAACAAAATCATCTGAAATATTGCTGCAATGTATAAGTAATTATATGAGAAATATGTGAATCGAATCTCATACTTGAACAGTTAACAATGCTACAATATAACTTTTAATAAACAGACAGACATCTTGCATTTATAAGGTATGTCTTGAAATATTGCCCTATACTTTATTGTATCTATCACATTTCAAATAATTAAATTGATGTTATTTATATTGGTTGATGATATTTGTGTATAAAATTATATAACTAGATAACTAAATTTGTTATTTTTGTTGACGTTGTTTGATATCAGGCCAAGTCCATATCTAGATGAGCGCACATGTCTGCTAAATATTTACATAATTTGACGTATATGTAACGATAGTAATAGGAGTTAAACACTACATCAAATTAATGTAAAAGTGATACAGAGATGAAATATAACAATAGAAATTAACACGGAAAAAATGTAATTGTTTTACCATCTGTCATTGAATACAAAGATTCTAAATAATGCACCTATTTCAACATCAATTAATGTTATTTTTAGCATGAATAACAGCAGAACGCTTTCAAATCATCAGTCTTTTAAGGTAAAGACCAAGGCTATATTCAATGTTAATATTTCATTTTAATCCTAAGTAAACAGTCACGCGTAAAATAGTTTAGTTTGCTTTGTTGCGAATGATCATCAATATATTCAACTGCATTTAAAATAGCACATTTTTTAGAAGTTAGAAACTGACGATATCCCTTTTAATACAGCAATATGTATGTGTGTCTTAGAAATTCTGACCATACATCACAAGACATTAGAATTCTACCATTCTTAATTTGCATCCCTCAAAGCAAATAATGTAATTCTTCTAATGTACAACCTTGGTCCGACCAAAACCTGCAAACGGGGGCCAGTTACAGCTTCGCCGTAACCCAAAACCAAAGTAGCAATACTAAACGTTTCGAGTTCGCCTTAATACGTCTTGTCCGTACGCACTCCCTGGTACATAGTTAACTTAATCAACATAATTAACCCGCAAATGGCCGTCTTCAAATAGCCCTCCCTCCAAAATCGCATTTGATTTCAGCCATTTATGGTTTCTTTATTTGGCAGTTGTTTGAAACAAATAGAAGTTGAGAAAGTCTTTAACTGTAATTTGAAGTGATAGATCATGTGTGTAATAGGGCCAGGTTGACAGACTAAATAGGACTAGTGGAGATTGGGGACTTGGTATTATCCCGCGACAAATGGTGTTGTGTTTCCTTTAAAGATAGCAGTTGTGAGGTCTGCGATTGGTTTTCGACGTTAAAACGCGTTTTTTTCCGAAGTTAAACTCCTTTTCGTCCCTTTGTTTATGTTAAAATTTATATTCTGTCCAAGACTGGGTCCGAAAACAATATCTTTTCCGAGCTTTCAAGACAGTCTTCGAACGACGAAATCGGACTTTGCTAGACTCTTTTCCAACGTTTCTGATGTCATCGATTGACCTTTGATTATAATGTTAAACGTTGCACCATTTCTTTCGGATATAAACATATGTTTTTTTAACTCAATAGTTCCCAACGTTTCACGATTTAAGATTTACTATTTCAAAATCAAAAACGTTGCAACGAATATCAAAATAAAATAAAATAGGCCCTAGCACATTTCATGTGAATCTGTTTCATGAGAGGGTCTATTTGAGACAATAATGCATCAGCCTGCTTTTCTAAAGGTAGTTTCCGCAAGTGAGAAGTGTTAACAACATTACCATAGGAAGTTAGGTAATGGACACGTATCAAATGTCTCGAGCGAAAAGCACTTATATCTGATTATCCGAATGTGATAATACGCCTTTTCTTATTTAATCTATTTCATCTTTTATTCTAAATATATTTTCAAATCATTTGCTATTTTTTTGGTGATACATCATCATAATACTTTAAGATGAGGGTCAATATAATATAAAAACAAATTCTGAGGGAAAGACAATGCAACGTTGAATGTATCTGTTAATCAACACTCTAATCCTATATAATCGTTGCAACCTTTATAAATATGTAATATCACACGTTATTTTGGCTGTATGTGTATCATTTGAAATATACGATCCAATTTAACAACAGCCAAATTGAACTTTGAACCCTAAATAAAAATTCAACGTGTTATAGTTATTTGTGTAGTGATATTTGTCAAAATGCTTACTTCCATAATTGAAATGGAAACATAGATTTCCTTAAAAAAAGGACTACAACCTTGCTTGTTTATGCTTTTTATTGCATGACTTTGTACCAATTAAAGTTTAATAATAAACTCTTAACCAATGTATCAAGAGCCGGGCGCATGTTGCACAATTGTATTAATATTAAACTAATTGTTCTTCAATATCTTATCGAGAAGGGAACTAGATCCTTGATTCGTTCAGTGAAAACAAAATCGAGTGTTTTAAAATGGCTGTTATCAGTTTCCTGTATTAGTAACAACCAATGTAAGAAGTATGTGATTACTTTTATATTATCATACAGTCAAGGGCACATTAACATACACTCGTATCTGTATATTCTGCGTGATTTTGTATGCATAGTCCCACCTCTGCGACATTACGTTGAGCCCAAGTGTTATTGGACATCTTTGTTGTTAAGGACTTTTGCCCAAATGTTGTATGTTTTTGTTTTCTTTATGGTTTGCTTATTATGCATTTTTAAGAGTTTTTGTACACGCGTGTTTTGTTCTCTACCTTTTAGTACTTAAAATAAAGCATAATGGTAGGTCTATTATGGTTATGAATTGAAGTTGTTTGACCATATTGTAGATGGGGATGCTTCATAACCCACAACCGGACTTTACATCCAATGGAAAAAAGTTTTTTTGGAAAATAGTTATTATAACGAATTAGTTTTTGTATTATTTTCCGGAAATCAAGAGAAGGGCATTGATTTACAAATAAATAAAATAATATTGCTAAATATCATCAGTGTGTGAGTTTTGGAGCAGCCACACTCATGAATTTGAATAATATTACGATAAATGCATTTTTATTTACTGTCTTAATTGGAAATGGCGTATTCGATTAGAATACGTATAGTTTGAAGCAAACAAAAATCGAAATCATGAATTGATTTATATTGGCAGAGTTATTGTTTTTTTCTATATTACAAATATAAAAAAAGACCTAAATCCACTAATTCTGATAAGTTATATCTCTGATTCTATCTGTGTCCGGTGTTCTGCTTAGTATTGCTAGCGTTTATCATACGCATGGTGGTATGCTGATCTTGAAAAACAATTACAGTTCCAAAAGTGTCTGTCCACAATGCATTACATTCACCATGTTCACCAAACAAAATGACACAAAAGTGTTATAAATGCCACAAGTGAAGTATGAAAAGAAAACAAGTTGAGTACACTCCGTTTTAACTGCACGTAATATATGTTATTGAAAATATCGCATTAAGCAGCTCTTGGTTTTAGTTTAATTGACTATGTATTGCTATAATAGCTTTGAATAAAGGGATTATTGTTGTGGTCCCTAGATACAGAAAATGTTAGCGGGTACTGACGAAATTTGTGAATGATTTTAAGTGGAATTTCTGAATCAGTTTTCTAACCAAAGGAAATTTTCTCAGAACTTGATATTTAAAAGATAATCAGAAAATGATATTTTGTTAATTGAAAAATCCGGTTAATATATTACGAAAAATATGCACTGAACAAATTTCATATTCGACCATATGAGTAAGAAATTAAGCTACATTATTCCCATGCTCCTCCCAGGAGAAATACCTTATATGATTCAGATCACTCCAACATATGCCTTTATCAAAATAAAAGTAGCAATACAAATCATAGTAACCGAAAACCCAGTTAAATTATGGTATGTCTGAATATATATTAAACGTTTTCTATCATTAATATATCAATAAATATTCACAAAAAACATAGCTTCTTAAAATATAAAGCTTCACTGAAATAAACATTTCGCCGTAACATATACAATAATCGATGATCATATCAATATTCTTATCAGGAAAATAATGTTTTGGTATTATAAATATATATTAGATCATCGATATAATCACTTTTGATGTTTCTACAACGACTCATTGAAAAAAAAATATCTAGGATATACTAAGTAAAATGAATCCGAAAATATAATCGTTCTATCATATCAGTGATCATCATTTGCGAGTAAATGCGTATCATTGCTACATCGCTAAACTAATGAATGAATACTAATCAAAACCCATCAATGGATAATAGCACATGTATCTATAACAAAACTGTGATATCAGTGGTAAACCGAGTTCACAAATGTCATTATCATACAATAAGCGTTATTCTATGAGCAACATCTATCGTACAATGACTACAATCAAATCCTATTGCGCATTAGATTGCATATTAACTTTCATCAAGGTTGCGTATTCTGCGTACAATTACATTCTCCCATATAACAGACAATTTAGTGTGTTCCCTCAAACAACAGTCAACATGGTTGAATAATTGATCAGACTGCAGTGTTTATAAATTGCCCTTCTCACCCCACCATTTCACCCCATATATGGCACACATCCCCGACAATTCCACAACCCAAAAGATAAGAAATCTGAGGACATACGAACGTCGGTTTTATATGTTGGATACTATAGGGAACCATATATTTATCTTCATCTGTGTATGTTTGTTAATATATAGAAGGTATGAAAACAATCCAATTAACTTTTTTTATAGGAACCTTTTCTAATTTTATTCGGTTACTTCTGATATTGTATAACCAGATTGAAGTGAAAATGTACTTTTTAAAAAAAAATTATATGATTTTGGAATCTGCAAACACCTATCATACAGCAACGAGCAAATGCAACGTCAAATATAGATGTCATAATTCGGACATTTTATATAATTGCAATTATATAAGTATATAACAGCATTGAACTACAATTAAGTCACTTAAACAAACAGGAAACTGCATATTCTTACGACATTCTGCGAACATACCTTTCCCGTCCTGGACCAATATAGCACCGTGCATACGAAACGGCAAATTATTAAAGAACTCGGATTATGTGTCTAATTGTCTGTAATTACACTGGTAATTATTGATAAATACCAGACCTATGGCTACCATTGTTTCGTGTAGATCTCGCGTGAACAAAAGTGGAAACGGGAATAGAATGAATGGCTGTGTTTTTGTTACATATTAAATAATGGAATGATGATATTCTGTGCGCCCCGTTGTCTTTTTATTTATATATAGGATCCGTTCTAAATTGAACTAGACACAAACGGAATATTATGTTAGGCAAATGGCGTAGTGGGTTTAATTATTTACTGTAATATTAGTATAACGTTTTTGTTTGTTGCTGTATTCGTGTTGTTGTTAGCATCATCATATGTTGATTGGAACTCATTTGGTGTTGACCTAGTAAAGTCATGTTTATGTCTGGATAGGAAAGAAAGGGCCATAAACAATATGTACTATCGGGCGATATCAGCCAATTATAGAAAAGTGAAACTATTTTATTATGCGTTTAGCTAATAGGCGCGTTATAAATAACAAATCATAAAATATTATAGTATCAGAGCTTCTATGTATAGGTTAAAGTACGAGGTCAGTCCATAAACTAAAATATTGGACAGTTCCGAGGCGCAGCCGACGAATCTGTACAATGTTTTAATTAATGGAGTTTACCGAGTACTTTAGCCTACTTAGTTTACAGTACATTATCAAAAATAATGTTTTCTGAATACAAAGGAATGCCGTCACTAGTGTAAACTGAATCCGTCCCAAAAAGTTTCCGCCCAAAAGTTTCCGCCCAAAAAGTTTCCAAAATTGACAACATAGGACAAAAAGGTTTCTAGTCAAAATTATCTGAAGAAAAATAATGAACATTATCATTTTTCTTATTATATTATCAACAGTGATGTAGGGTCGAGAGCCAATAGGAAATAAACTTGTTTCTGCACAAGTTGTATATTTAAGCACATTTATGGATGTAAACTTTCTGTCCCATGTTGTCAATTTTGGAAACTTTATGGCCGGAAACTTTTTGGGCGGAAACGTTTTGGACGGGTACCGTGTAAACTAATATTGTATATCGTACATTTAATATTCGCTCATTGTCGACTATTATTCCTCAACTGAGACAAAAAAGTTAATTGTTTAAGCATGAACGAAATAAACGGATTTTGTTAAATAATACATGTGAAAGGTTCAAATAACACGCATTAATGTTTTTCATATGTGAATATTTTAGGATAGATGTTTTTATTGCAGAAAAAAATATCAAGCATCCCCATCATCATGTTCTATCATTATATTTTGTATAATAACTCGTGTTTATACTGTTATGTCGTTTACTGTTAATTGTATAAAAATAGCATTAGTTATCATTTCTGAAATTGAGAGCACATTTTATTGCCATGCCATGCTTCCGAATAAGATACCACGCAAGAAACAGAAAATGCAGTTTTTTTTACAAGTAACTGGTACAATGTATTTTGCAGCATTTTAGCAAAATTATGAAAAAAAATATTAAGAATGCGTGTTATGTGTATTACGCTATAATCATGACAAAAGAGGCACAACTATGTGCTATGCATGTGTTATTAAAGCTGCAGTTATTTTTCCAAGTGCAGTAATTGAAAAGTGTAACATGAGTATGATTGGTTTATATTACCTGGGGTTAAATCGCCTGGAAACTTACCCCTAGTTGAGAACTCACACTAACCACCCCGAATAGGCGCGCTCAAGTTTTTGTGTCCACATTGTTAGGAGGGTGTGTATTGTAACTGAAGGGTTCCATGCATAGCAACAGAACAAGAAATTTTATTGTTATTTTATGATAATTGATTTGGCGAAATATAATTATGGTATGAGTATTTTTATTCTCACATGGATTGTGTTTTTAATTGGTCAAAAGATTAAGTTTTGTTAAATGATTCATATCAGGATTTATTGGTCGCATCCAAAATATCAGTACACTAATGAAATTCATTTACTTGGTACCCTTATGGACGGAACCCTTCAACTGTAACAATGTCTTTAGCCGTTTTGTCTGTGTAGTAGAGTCTACTCCTAAATATGATACATTAAGCACATTTTTCCATGTAATATCGCTAAGGGGGCATAAAATGACAATACCTCATGAGTGGCGAGTGAAATCTGTCAATTCTCCGAGGGAAAGCAAACAAATAGTTTCACGAGAGCGAAGCTCGAGTGAAACTATTTTTTTGCTTTCCCGAGGAGAATTGACAGATTTCACTCGTCACGAATTGTAGTATTGTTTTTATTCCTAGATACTTGCATCTGAATGTCAAATTCATTGAAATAATGTATAAAAATAAAATCCCCGGAAGGGCCAAATATAGAATTTTTTTAGTAATTTGGCTTGGACCCATCAGTATTAATAAAACGATTCAGTCAGTCAGGCAGAGGCTATTCGTCTTTATGACTTCCCTCGTAGTATAAAGGATATATCCAAAATGTTAGATTGTTTATAATATCCGCATGTGTTTAATCACAGTTTTTTCACTATTCATATCACAATCAATATTCTCCACGCTTTTCTATCCTGTGCTAGCCGTATTGCTCGGTATATATCTATGTTCTTTTCTGCTAGCTGTTTTTCGATCAGTTTTAGGAGGGTGAGTCTTTGTCCTCCTCTAGGCTTTTTTTATTGTCTTAGGCCTTCGTAGAGAGCTTTTTTGGCAGGTGCCGAGTTCGGTAATCGGCATATATGGCCAAATACTCTGAGACGTCGTGTTGCTATCGTATTTGACCACGGTTTTTGTTTAGCTCTCTCGTATAACTGTTCGTTTGTTATCCAATTGTTATTTGGGTCCCAACGTATGTTTAGGACTCTGCGAAGGAGTTGTCTTTGGAAAGCGTCTATTTTCTTCTCTAACGTGCTAGTAAGAGTCCACAATT
>LQRL01000460.1:16302-37193 GCA_001703475.1 Hydroides elegans
TAACCTTACGAACGAGGTGACAAAATATGAAAGAAGATTTTATAAAGTAATGGGTTACAAGAACACGTGATAGACTTCTAGTTCCAATAAGGTCTTTGAACTAATTAGTGATTATCAGAAATAATCTGGCCTTGTACAAACAATGTGAATATAATTTATTATTCCGGCCGAAAACGTGATACTACCACGTGCCCATTCCGTCATTTGCTGACAAAATCATCATTTAACATAATATAAATGCCAGGGTTATCTATAATTTCATTGACAAAAGAAGTGCGAAACAACGAACAACACGTGAATTAAAGCGGGATGACGACAACATTTGCAATGCGAAAAGCGATAAAAAAAACGATAAAAAAATTTCAGACACAAACATTACATCTGTTATTTGTAATTAATAAGAGATGGCAGGGGTGTTTCTGTGAGGGCGCTCTTATAGCAGGGCCAGGGCGCCCGCTGGCTCCCTTAAATATTGACTAGAGTGACAATAACTCATATGGTAAATAAAAGAGAATTTTTACTATAAAAGAGGTTCCATACTGATGTACAAAGCCGGTTGTCTATGGTTGAATCAAAATAGATATACCAAAAGTAAATGTGAATGGATGAACTTTAAAAATCTAGTAGTCGTACTTTATTATATATGTCCGTCGTTTTGACTGCGTACCGCAGGCTATTTTTTTTTCAATGTTTTTCCTCGATATTTTCGCTCGCATCTTCGGTGCTCGCTTTACCAGTTATATATTATCATCGATATCGAGTGCAAAAATAGTGTGTATACATTTACAATGTAGTTGACATGACGACCGCGTCTTATACGACTTTAAACACCGAGTTAAGATCCGAATTCTTATTAGTTGCTTTATTTATATCTAAACAAAATTGTCTTATTGTATTGAGTGTAGGGTTTAGGGCTTAAGATTAATTTATATTGAATATAATACATGAACGTGTATATAAAAATATAATGGGAATACGACACGAGATTATATATTGAAAGGAATTACAACACTCTGTCAGCCAAATCTGACCGAACCCGAATGGTGAGTTCAGATTTGGCTTACAGAGTGTTATTATTCCCTTCAATATATAATCGAGTGGCGTGTTCCTTTTATTACATATCTTCTATGAAGAATAATTTATTTAAATACATTAATTTCGCGCCTCAAACTAGCTACCCACGTTAGCTCAGTCGGTTAGAGCGTGGGACAATCATGTTTTTTGCGTCATTCGCACTTAACAACGTTTGTTTACATATTTGGATCATTAATAATTCATTTATTTTTGGACAAAAACATCTTAAATTTGAAACATGATTATTCCATATTTTTATGATTTATTCATAGTTTTATGTATTTTACAGTGGAAATGTCCTTATTGAGCTCCATTTGAAACGCATGTAGTTGACTGATTTGCTAGGATCCATGGATCCCCGGTTCGAATCCAAGTGAAGGCATAACGAAAATTGTTTTTGTCTGTCTTCATACATTGTTTAAAACTTGATATTTAGTAATTCTTAATTATTATTAAACATTTTTTTTATAATAACTACAAGATTTATCCATTAAAGTTGTTTATTTTGATTATCGATTATGTGTTTTTGCGGTACATTTGCGTGGTTGCCAAATCTAAGGCGCCAAGGGAAACGTTTGATTAAACTTGATATTTAATATTTCAGACATATAGTAAATATTAATATAAATTAAGATTAAACAATTCTTCATTCGATATTTGACTAAATAAAAATGTTTGACGAAAAAAAACTTGAACGAGGAAACTTGCTCCTGAGGCGAGCATCATATCCAATGCACCACAGGGCGGTCATGATGATGGCGTAACTAATAAGTAGAGTAATAATTATGGATATATATTTTCTAAATATGGAATAGAGCCGCAGATCATAGATTATAAGTGCTTTGATGGATTTGGTGCCATTTTGGCACTAAATAAACTGAAATTACTTTGCATTACATGTTACTAAGAAAAGTGGAGTTGACGCAATTTGTTGTAAAGTGGGCGATAAATCGAAAACGAGGCTATAGTGAAAACGTAAGGAAATATCACACTCTTGGGTTTTTCTTATATGTTCTTTATATAGGTATATAATACAATTTTTATCGAAATGGTTCACATGATAGGGTGTGGCTGAAATAATGGTGTATTTTAAATATCATGCATATAATATAATAAGAAATAAAAGGGCGGCCAAGATATCAAAATGGCGCCACCAAATTGGGAAAGAAAATTCCTTGAAAAACACCTGCAAAGGTATCCGTACGTTCTTTGGCCTCGTTACGGCGATAATTTAGTGATTCGTTACACTTTTTCTATGTAAAGTATACCCTATTATAATACTCATGCTACTTTATCATTTACCATTATAAAAGATTAACCCCATAAAAAGACAGCATCATAAAAGAAAACCATTAAGATTCAGTAATAAAATCCACAACATATGTTTCATATCGTTTTGGCAAAAAGTATCGATACAGATGTGGTACAAACACACATTTTGAAAGCTTATTAAGTATTAGAAATTAGAAAGATTTTCTAAATGGTGTAATTCATAAATATATGTTTCACAATATTTTGAGTTTTACTTCAATATCTGTATCTCTATATCTGGTTTACAAGTGTAAACTTTGAAATTTCGATATTATTTACGCTGATATAAAATCGTAATAAAATTATTTTTGTAAATTGCAAGGGGTAGTTGGCATACATTTGGGCATAATACATACTAATTAATCAAGTGCCGAAACGTGAGTCTTATTTGAAACTAATTGCTTAGGTCGATAATTAAATACTAACGTTGGTAAAGTTAATGCTTCAGAGGCCGCTCACGCGACAACTCGCTCCTAAGAAAGATCATATTGTCTACAAAATTGCTGTTACGGTAAAGCATTGTTTTGAATATAAAAACAAAAGAGCATAGGATTCAGGCAAATATAGGGAATCAGTCAAAGTGAAGCCAAGCCAGACAGACAAATTAAAAAGCTTCAAGAGTAAAGTTAGAGTTTGATAGATACATCAAAGGTATTATTATCTTATTTTTTACATATCACATATACAGTTCCACCAACCACACAACCTTTCCCTATGAACATACTTTACATTTAAAACGGTTTTAAAAAGAAAGTTAGATGGCGTCTCGTTTTGATTTTGTATTTGTTGTGCTTTAGCCAGTTTTCGACGCCATTGCACATAGAGTAGACTTTCAAAATACATTCCCAGCTTTGCAAATGTATGTTGGTTATAAAACTATGACCATTGAAGGACTCAGTGGTTTGCCAACTCAAAATAAAGTTGTTTGATAAACACGACCAGGTCTTTGTCAGTGTTTTGGCCGCTTCCGGTTTTTTAATATAATCAAAAGTACCAACAGGCACATTTACACACCAATAACCTTCATCTGAGCATATTTCCATGTCTCTACGATAATTCTTCGGACGTTTTAGACCGTACAAGCTCAATTCAAGTATACATGACAGTTAGACGGACAGCCCAGATCTCAATCGTTATTTTCTGTCCATTTTAGCATTTGACCGTTTCCTGTTTCGAAATCTGGCAAAAGCCCTAAAATACACATGAACATACAGATACCTTTTATTTCGACCCTTATTAAACACGTATAAAGAACACAAGTTAAGTTTACCTAATATCGCCCAAATTTCAGTACTTTTTCTTCGAAAAATACCTTGACAATTGCAGAGAAAGTCAGATTATAACTGAATTGCTAGAATTCGAAAAGATTCATAGAATATCATCACAAAAAAACGTGCGTTTCATATCAATACAAGTCAATTATTTTATATTTGTTGTAGAGACGCTTTTAACATCTGATAAGGTGTAGGATACAGCAACATTGTTCCGAATAGTTTGTTTATCTTTTTGTCTACATTCCGGGGGAGGAGTTCGTAGATTTCGCCTGTTGTCAAGCGCAATATTCTCATTCAGAACCGTGTGAGATCGAATCACGAGCATATCATCCTTATGTGCGACAAAACTCAGATGATACGGTATCAAATGAATAAATTCCATTTGTGTGAAATTTAGACTATTCATGAGCGCTTTACAACAAGTTTTAATTATAATGAAAATTCGATATATGTTTACGGTCCTCATGCAATAAATGAGCGCTCAGTTACTTAAATGGTCAATGATCCAAAAATGACATGGCGTTACTTGTTTCTCTATACGAAATTGAGTTCATCTAAACATACAATGATGTATGGCAATTTTTTTGTGACAAATAAATGTTGATTATAACCTTCTATTTCGGGATTTTTATGTTCGACCCGTCCAAAATACTCCTGAATTCATGTCCTAGTTTGCAAAAGGCTACGGTATCAAATAAATGAATTATATTTATCTGCAATTGAGACCATTCATGAGCGCTTTACCAAAACGTTTTTGATTAAAACAGCAATTTGATATATTTTAACGGTCCTCAAACAATAAATGAGCGCTCAGTTACTCAAATGGTCAATGATCCAACAATGACATGGCGTAACCTGTTTCTCTATAGGAGTTTATCTAAACGTACAATAATGAATGACAAATTTCTTTTTTTTGTAACAAAAAAATGTTTATTATAATCTCCCATTAAGGGATTTGTTTTATATTCAACCCGTCAAAAAAATACTCCTGAATTCATGTCCTAGTTTGAAAAAAAAGCGGAGTATACAGTATCAAATGAATAAAAAACAACGAACAGTAAGACCTTGCGACCGGACACCTCGCTAGACCGAACACCTCGCTAGACCGGAATGTTTTTCCCAGTCTCGGTTTATTTTCCTCTATTTTATAGTATTCAAAAACCTGGTAAATCTGGACACCTCACTACTTCGGACACCGGACACATAAGTAACAACAAAATATTGAATTATATCAGTATTTCTTGTGACAAGCAATGTCCGAAAATGATTGTACGGTTTTACCTGTATGAATGCTTTCCGTTAAGTATAGGATAAAGTACGAGGTCAATCCATTAAAATATTGTACAGTTTCGAGGCGCAGCCGAGGAAACTGTACTATATTTTAAGTAATGGTTTTATCCAGTTCATTATCTGTCTTAGTTTACACCCAAAAGGGTCAAATTTCATGGACTGCTTTTACCTCCATTTTTTTTCAAAAACCTAGAAAAAAGTTTTTTTTTTCTTATAAAAAGACTTTTCTGCGTGCAAATTCTATTGGAAAATAATGGACAGTCAGTTTCACACACGTGTAGTTTTCTCTACAAAAGGGGCGAATTATATCGAAACAAATTATGGACAGTCACGTGTTGTACATGGAGTCAAGTTAAATCAGAATACTAATCAAAGCCAAGCACAATGGATGATTTTTTTCAACATTATTGAAACGAATTCAGATTTTTTAAACTGTATTTCAGATCGTAATAAAATAACGAATATTTTCATTAAAATAAATCTGAGCTGGATAAGGGAGCGGTTATATTAAAGTATTAATTAAAGTCACACAAGACGCCGTAAAGAATTTAAAGAAACGATTGGACGACGACCTCGCAAGATTCGATTTTTAAGAAAAATCTGCTTACGATCTCCTCGAGTTCAAAAGTGATTTTTTCTACAAATAAGAACATGCATACAATGGAAGCTATATGCAAATATACAAATAAAAATATATCATTATTCATAGGAGAATGAATTAGAATGATCCATCACTCACAATATTGTACAGCTGCGAGGCACAGCCGAGGAACCCTATAATTATGAATAATGCCATTTTTAATCACACTTTTAAACACCCTGTTATTTGCATATCGCTCATTGTATATGCCAAGAAATTTGATAAAAACCACGTCGAAAAAATCTAATCAACAATCAAGAAGATCAGTGAAACTGATCAAGTCCTCCGCTGCTTCAACAATTGTTAAAAATTGAAAAAAAAACATAGGAATTAGAAGATCAATTAGAATATCTGTGGAATCCATCGAAGAAACATTTTTCTCACGACGTTTTTTTTTCTTTCTCACAACGTCTTTTTCACAACGTTTTACTCAAAACGTCTTTCTCATTTCATTCTCACAACGCTTTCCTTACATACTCGTCCTCACAATGTAGTCTTCACAACATCACGATATACGCGTTAACTTTCTCCATGTGCCTAAGTCCCCAACTCAGCATTTTTCGAAAATTCGCCAAAATTACAATTGTCAAGATTTTTCAAAATTAATATTTCTAGGCACAGCTTCAATTTATGTTCATTCCATAAGCCAAAGGAAAATAAAATCCATTGAAGAATAGCCGAGATCTTGTCCGTACAATGTAGTGCCCACGGTGTCGACAGACAGGAGGACAGACGGACGGACGGACAGACATGGTTAATCGGTCTTATAATGCCATAGAAAATGTGTTATTTTTCTTGCACAATTATTTTTTGTAGTGTCGGACGGACTGAACTGAATTATATAGTTCTCCGCTTCGCGCTAACTCGACGGCGGAGGACTAAAGTCAACGTACTGACCTGAGAACGTCTTTAACCCTTGATATCTCCATTATTTTCGTTGCACTTTCCCCATTTTTCTGCAGCACTTACAACTTCTAAAACGCGGCCTTTTGTCAATTTTCGTACTAATCATTAAATTATAAGCATATGAAAAATAATAAAAATGATTTTTCTTGATTTTTTCTTGATTTTGATGCATGGATTACCCTGTTCTCCTTTTTACATTTGACATATGTAGAGTTTTTGGACCAATGTTTGACACTTTTTCCGTGATATTTTGACCATTTCTGTCAGGTTTTTCTCAAAATTGATTGGCTTAAGAGGGATGTCGACTTAGGTCCCAGGGTCGTCATTGCGAACCCTAGAATTAAATTCTCAAAATTTGCAGGAAACGAGCTATGTTCTAACCGGAAAAATCATACTTTAATAAAATATTTTGAAACAAATAAGGTTAACTCAAAATTATATAAATTAAAAGCGTTTAGCGTTTAAGCTCGAAAAAAAATTGCATAAAAACATATCTATTATTCCCCTCTGTTCACGTAAAAATCGGGCTTTTTGGCATTATTTTCGAGCTTTTATTTTGCGTGAACGCGCCTTAAGGTGTTTCGTAAATGAGGCTATGTTGGTAAAGCGTTTACCGTTTATCATTTACTGTTTATCGTTTTAACGTATAAGCGTTTACGGTTATCGTTTAGCGTTTCACCATTTTCTGTTTAGAGCTTATGCGGTCACCATTCAGCCTGTAGCTTTTTTCCAGGTTGGGTTGGACCTTCGATCTACCCCCTTCCGAAATAGACTTATTGGGAAGTCAATTTGGAAACCTGTTTTCTTTTTAACGAGGTCAATTATCTCAAAAGCAGAAATCTAAGAGTCCATTATTTTACTACTAGGAGTCCATTATCTTAAATAATGGACTCCTAGTAGTGCATTACAAAAAATAATGGAATCTGAAAACAAAGTAATGACGTCACTGGTGTAAACTAATACAAATTACACTGTAAAACTATTTATGCAGACAGAGGGATTAATAAGGCATGGTCTTTGTGTCAATGTTATGTTTTAGCCATAAAGGCTTTATAAAGAGAGGGATCAGGGCTCATGGATCAAGGGCATTCAACAGTTTAACTTTATTGTGGCACGAAACCACATCCCTTAAAATGCATAATACTAAGCCTAAATGGGTCAATTTAGGGAGGGGTATCGTTACCAGTTGTGTCACGAAACCAAACCCCTTTAATATCTCATACTAAGCTTCAAAGCTTAGACGGGCCCTTTGTGGGAGGGGTATCGCTTCCATATTCCGTTTTAAAACGAAACCATACCCCTTAAAATACATCATACTAAGCTTCAAATACGAGAAATGCAACCAGAACACATTTGATGCTATGAACCTCATAAGACCGGACACATCGCTAAACCTGACACTTTTGCTCAATCCTTTGGTGTCCGGATTAATCAGGTTTTACTGTATGTGCAATTGAGACCATTCATGAGCGCTTTTACCAAAACGTTTTTGATTAAAACTAAAATTTGATATATTTTTACGGTCCTCAAGCAATAAATGAGCGCTCAGTTATTCAAATGGTCAATGTTCCAACAATGACATGGAGTAACCTGTTTCTCTATACGAGTTTATCTGAACGTACAATAATGTATGACATTTTTTTATAACAAAAATGTTTACTTTAATCTCCTACTAAGGGATTGTTTTATGTTCAACCCGTCAAAAATTCTCCTGAATTCATGTCCTAGTTTTCAAAAAGCGAAGGGTCGCTTCATCGCGGATCGTTTCTCTTTTTTGGACCACTTGCATGATTATATTTTAATTTAATGTGTAAATACATGTTTTTTTTTTTTTAATTAAATGTATAAGATTGATAGCATATGATAATAGTGGATAAAAATGAACTTATAGAGTGTATGGTAGGTAAACATCATGAGTTACTATCTTTATTGCATTTAATTTTGTATTTCATTTTATAACCGATTATATGCTGATTAATTGAAAGGTTTTTGATTCTGTGGAATCCTTTCAAATACCTATATATACACAGTGTGTGTTTCAATGTTAGTGTTATGCAAAATAAAGACGTGTATGATATTGAAATAAATTACTAAATCAATTGAACAATTGCTCCATATCCTAAGTTATGTAACATTAGCCTTTTGAAATATATTTCCGAATAATACAATTCATTTAGGTCTCAAATTTTAATTCCAAATGCCGGTTTCATATATTCATGAATGGAATATAAAACTGCTAAATAATATAGCCATTTAAAACAGTATGCTTTATTAGGAGAAAACTCCCTTTTTGGATATCCAACAACCTTTACTGAACTAAATGAATATTAGAGGGTTTGTAGAGTCTACATATACATGTATCTGAGAATGGGTTTTTAATTTATTGGTTGACTTTATGATAGGTATTTATTGTGTCACAATATATAAACATTGCTCATATTTGTAAAAAGCTACAATAAATCTCTTGCATAATGGATTTGATCCAGCTTTTTATTCAAGCTTTTTTTCACCAATAAGACACTTTATCATATGATAAAAAATCTAAATTCCAAAAAGATTCGTACGATTTTTCTTCTAAACTGTGTTTAAGAATGCCAACATGATCTGATTCCTTCAATAATCTACTCATAAAAGCAATGATTTACAAAGCAAGCATTGTCGAAGGATATAGATAAGTGTTACCCCTGACCAAGATAATAACCCTCCTGTTTGCGATTCGATGTTTCTTTTTAATGTTCTTTAGAAATCAGGCGCTTGAGCAAGGCGAATAACCTCGGTTTGAATAGAACTTCCAATATCGAATGATACTTTTCTCAATTATGCTTTTGTCATTTAAATAATGCCTCGAAATAATTGGTTTAATCTATGCATAAATTCATCTATTAATTGGTGAATTTAGATTAAGGTTATCAATCAAAGTGACCTGAGTAAATAATGGTCATAAGCATTCCACACACAAACATACCATTTATTCACGAGGTTTTATTTAACACTATCTTAGACGTTTTACACATATACGAATTAAATAAAACGTAATATTTTTTAATGTATTTTATTATCATTGATTAAATCATGTTTTCATGCTGTCCGAAAAAAAACTAAATGTCATACACAGCCGCAGTAAAACCTTTTGAAAGCATTTATAACTTATCAATTGTCTTAAATTATATCTAAATTATATTGCTTTCAAAATATAACGCAAATATAACATTCAAATAAGCACGTACAGCAAGGCTTCAAACCTAAAATGATCACAATATCCACATTGGCACTAGATATACTCAGATAATTATTTTCCGTCCATTGCACCCTCCCCCTGTTATACAACCTTTTTTACTTATCATACACAAGTGACATGCAATAACTCATCACCCCGCCCTAAACCCCTTTAACAGTCCAATGTTTGCATCATACACACGTGACATGCAATAACTCATCTCCCGACTCATCCGAAGACGAATCGGATTCCATTTCCGATTCATCTTGCAGCGGCGACAGTCTCGGTATCAATGAACCATAATAATCATGAGCCGCGGCCGCTCTAGGTTTACGACTGTTCGCAATACCACGCTCGCTCGTATATGCTGAGTTGTTCGAAAATGCATGCACTTGGGGTAGAGCGACGGAAGATGAGAAGCCGCTTATGTGGTGACCGGAAACGTAGGCTTCGTCCCGAAGTTCCTCGTCGTCCGTTGTGAAATCGGAATTTAATACCCATACACTTGCATCGTCGTGTGCATTGTTGTGTGGTAAATAGTCTATGTCTATGTGTGTGTCTGTTTGTTGATATAATGGTTGTGCTTCATCGCAACACATATCCATGGTAATATCCGGTGGATTTATTGTTTCCGGTGAGTGGTTGCTAAGTCCACTGTCAGGGGAAATCGAGGCAACGCCGTTATTTGTAATCACATTGTCTTGGTTCTCAGTTTCGAGCTCCTCTGCGCTATGACAAGACGGGACATCATTTAATTCATTGCTGACCAGTCTTTTGAGTGCTTCCGGAACGGAAGTATGACTAGAATGACTGGAACGCTTGCTGCGTCTGCTTCCCCGTCTACTAAATGATCCCCTATTGTCCATGCTTTCTTCGAGTATTTTCTCCAAATGATGAGCGTCCATGCCCGGGACATGATGGTGATTATGGTTTCCGAAATGGCTGACTACACCTTTGCGTCGCGTACGTGGCATACCACGCAACTGAGCCAGGCCATTCATCAGTTCATGCGCGTCATCCGGATGCAAGAAATTATTGCGGTTGTTTTTATGTACGCCGGGCGCTGAAGACACCGAACTTGAGCGACTACGTGGAACCGAAGAAGGAGAAGAAGGACAGCTCAATCGGCTTAAGGAACTACATCGGCTGTTCGCGATATCGTGGTGGCTTCCGGTTCCGACGATGCCTAGGTTAGTTAGGCTCTCCGCGGGTAATGTTACAGCAATCATAGGCATTATTGCATGGCTGAGACTTTTCGACAGCTGCTTTCCTTTGTGTTCCTTTTCCCACTTGATTTGCTCCTTTATTTTCCTCTTCAAATCCTTATACGCTTCCTGCGATGACCGCTCTTTGACTATTTGAAACTCCTGTAAGTACTTATGAATCTGCCGATCCTCAACCAACTTTGTATGCTTCCTATTAATATGTGACGCGATCAGCATAACAATGGACATGCCGTAAACGAGCACGACGGCAATGACGAAATATCCGGCTCCGGATTCGTCCGTCTCTTCGTCCGTCGGGATCGGCTGTTGGTTCGGATCCGTATATAGTGAACCGTCGTCGCCTTGCCACATGGTCCAGTTCTTTAACAAGAGTTGACCGCGATACGTGCCGTTGTTTGTATCGCGCAGATCGACGTGAAGTGTTGTCAGAAAAGACTCTTCTTTCGTCGCCATGCTGTGGAGGAATTGAAATACCACGGAAGAAGAAAACTGCAAAAGAAACAGAATGCTATAAGTATTTTTAAAATAGATTATTTATACATTTGTATAAATGAACGCCTTCCATATAATATATGTTATATCTTTTAACAGAAAAATGAAAGGCAATTTTATATGAATCATCTATGATTCAATCATTTATTTATCCGTTATCTATCAATCTTTAACAATTGCATAATATTTATTTTCTGTAGATTGTATCAACCTACACGGGGATAATCTAGTGTTGTTGAAAATGTTTTCCAAACAGATTTGATTTACTCATAGCCACAGACGTCATAGAAGAGAATGGTATGAGAAACATACGCTAAACAGACAATTCACTTAATGTCGATTCCTTACCTGGACTAGATATATCACGTGTTCCCCCAGAAGCTTATACTTAATGCAATTTAATTTATTCTCAATTTAAAGATAACTTCCTTATAGTTTCTGATGATCGAAAATCACTGATTGTAAAAGTGAATCAATTTAATCATGAAATATTTACTTTGCTTTGAATTTCAACTCGATACACAACCACGATGTAATGTATACGATTCTATCCTACAAATGTCTGTTTCCAGATTTGTAATATTCTTCAGCTCGCGGTCAGAAACCTGGTGGTGATTCGCAACATCCGCTCAGTGTGTTTTGACGGAGAAGAATCGTTTGATTGGTAACCTGTGTTTCTTTAATTGATTACAGTTCTCCTTTTGCTCTCATACATAAACAAGTCAATCACCCGAAGGCAGTGGTTTCGCTAATTAAATATATGTTTTTGTCCAAATTTGACCCAAATTTGAACGTCCAATAACACAATACTCAAAATCAAACGTTTTCATAGCAAATAAATAGTCGGCGGCTATATTCAGCAACTGTTCCTTTAGAATAATCTTAATTGTGTTTTCATATCCCCTTTTTATAGCCAATTACAACACATATGTTACATGATCCAGAATAAACTATCCAGCGTTCCCAATTATGCACCGTATCGGCTGTGCTTATCAAACATAATGAGCAACGTTTGTTGTGTGCTCATTACTTCTATCTTTACTGGTTTCCCGACATTTGTATATAATCCCAGTAGGTCTTGCTCTCCCAATAAAACATTTATACATTCAATAAGCCACTGGTATCAAATGGATCCTAAACAATCGCTTTTTAGGCTTATATAGGCGAGACATGTAGGATACATTGAATAGCGATCCCCATTATCTGATCCTGCTGTACATGGCAAATCAGGATTTAAAGGATTACTGCAGAGCACATTCAGATTGAAGAGATCTGTATATTCATTTTGACTTTGGACATAAATACAATTGAAATCAAGTTCAAAAAGGTCGATCAAAAATATTTAAAATGCAACTTTTTATGTGTATTTCATATAGTAGTTAAAAATAGGTATTCACCTAAAACACTCCGGCCATTTAGTTCCCGCTATTAAGGTTTGCTTCGATAACAGCATTGTAATAGCTAAACAATGCATTTTATTTGATTAAATTTATATTAATATGTTTAGCTGACGTTTTATTTTGTGCATCATGTATGCATGGACGTGGAAACAGCATATAAGCGAATTAGTTACAATAACGTCAACATATGACGTTTTGAGAGGGAAAAGTTTGTGTTACGACGTATGCCAGCATTTTAGACGGATTTGCCGTTTATTTCGTATGAGGGAGACTTGAAACATGAATGTGTTGAACACCGAAAATTTGAGAAACCGAATCTGATTTATAATGTGTAAATTATCTAACTTTACTCAAACGTGACTTGGCAAAGCGAGGTCACGTGTTGTATGTTGTTACAACTTGCCCCACACGTCGATTCAAAGAGACATTGATCATGTAACTATTACTTAGAATTTCATTTACATAGCTATTATGTTACGCGATATGATATCAAATAAAATGTCGCATATCTTCTGCGATTTGGGCTTAATGATAGAAAATTGAGAGGAAGAAAAATAGTATCTGATTTACTTAGGTAAATAAAACATAAGCCTGCCTGATTTTTTTTTCGAATTAGGTTAATTACTATTGCAGCATGAATTGGATATAAAACATAGGTAAAATTGTGAATTAAGTACTTCTAGTTTGCTCGTTCAATCTTAGGCATCGAAATTAAATGTAATTATTTAGACCGAGTCTATTGACGTAAACTTTATAATATAGGGATAAAACACGACTGTGAGTTTGTATAGCTGATTTAGAGCGAAGAAGAAACTATTACAAAAAAACGCCGAAGGCGTGAGTTTTGTAATAGTTTCTTCTAAGCTCTGAATCAGCTATAAAAACTAACAGGAGTGTTTTATCGCTATTATAACAATTGAAAGTAGTGCATTAATACAATAAGATTCGAACTGTATAAAAAATTCCGAACAATAAGTCATGATAATAACTTTTTATGACGTTTTGTTTGAATACTTGTGTGGAGCCAATATGCGGGAACTGTACTGCAGTATTCGCTCAAAATGAGTCACGCCGAAAAGAGCAGCAGTCCCTTATAAAGAACATATAGGGAACTGAGGTAAATTTTCACTGAGGTTTGTTTCCCCGCAACACCGTGGTTTCGGAAACGATTAGGGCCTAGTAGAGAACGGAAATCTTGCGATTGTGGTGTTATAATACACCGGCTATCACAAACCGTTTAATCAAATTTCATGATAGAAATAGTTCTTCAAAATGACATACAACCTATATAACATATATAGCCTCATTCCGATGGTTTTGGCTCTATGACATACTTTTCTTGCCTAATTCACCCCTGGCCAAAGTCAAGCTCCAAGAAAGCACACAAAAGGTAATTGGGTCTTTGATTCACAATTAGAAACGGCGCCAACATCGAGTTAATCAAAACAATGATTTATATCATGAGTAGGTGAGTAGACTAATCTGTGAGGATTCAAATCTCAAGATGAAAAGAACTAATAATTGTGCCGACATGAGACAATAGTGTTTTAGATATCATCAACCCAAATCATTTTCATTTCGTTGCCAATCATTTCAATGTTTTTATATACATGAACATACCATGTAATGAAAACCTTTATTGTTTCATCGCATTCCATACATATGAAAGAAAGGTCACCATCATAAACCTGCTTCTACATTTGTCTGGCTTTCGACATGCTTTTTGGGCTTAGCTTGGGAGCAACCAAGAGTTGTTTGGAATGAAGCCCAAAATAATTTGTGTCCATATGGCAACACCAACGTAATATCGTGCTTAGATATATTTTTGTTTTTGCGCTACTCTGAGTAACAAATTATAAAATATCTTCAAAACATTGTTTATAGCTGCAAACAAGGCAACTATGTAACCGGATTCTTGAAAATACAAAAATAACCAAAAAACCAGAGGAACTAGATTTAAAGGTTGTTGAGGTGCTGATCAAGTTGTTTATTAAATCTTTCAGAAACGATTTTTTTACAAGTTTCAACAAGTGGTTATGAAGAGCACATTACGAGCTGCTCCCTAAAAAAGGTGTTAGGGAAATTCTTGGCTTGGAAATTTCGAGAAAATACTTTTCAGCTTGGAGATTTGAGCAGTTTGATGGACACATTTCTAATAAATTCTTAATTCTGTAATTGAGAATTGTTGTGGGAATGATTATTTCAAAATTGATTTAACTTGCTTGCAGTCGTCTTATAAAAATTATTCGCAACAGAGTATAGGTAATTTCGTTGTACATTGCATTAACATTTCAATTTTCGCAAATTATGTTCCTTTTTCTGTTCGAAGCTTGTTAGAAAAAAAGAAACAGCCTGGCTGGCTTGAAAAGAGTATACACACAGTAAGTAAAATTCGAATGTTGAAAATCCATTATTATGTTGTTGCTCGTAATTGTAATGTTGTTTCAATAATACACCGCGACACATCTTTTAAAAAGTTGTAAATTATAATTTACAACTTTTAAAAAAATGTGTCGCGGTGTACCCTTCCTGTTATCTAGTCATATGGCTTGTGTGCTCCCAATATTATCACATCCCGTTGTTCCGTTAGTGATACAAACGCTTTTGTCCGCGAATATAAAAAGAACAGTATTTGCGATCAAGAAGAAACTGACCATATTTACATCAATTACATACTTTTTTTGTTTTAATTTAACGATCGTTTCGCTTGAAATTGTTTTTAAACGAGTGCTTCTCTTCAGATGGTATGTTTTCAGAAAAACATTTTGTGCGTATAACGTATATTTTTTTTATTAAAGGATTATTTATGTTTAAAGTTAATGGTAATTCTATTGACTGCTCTATTCATGTTTTTTTTTAGATTTGTAGCAAAAAAAATGGTCGCATACTATTTGTGCGTATAAATGTTTTGTTTCAAATTAGTATCGCAGGATCAAAAAATATTCAGCATATAAATACTATAATTTAGTAAAAGCGGACAACCGATTAGGGTTCGTTGAGTTGGTGACCCCATGCCGTTGGGAAAATGTCGCCGAAGTCTGTCTTCTTGTTTCCGGGGGGTACAACGTGAGCCACAAAGAAATATTTCGTAATGTTGAAAAAAGTAGCATTCATGTTCAATCGACCAAGAAATTCCAACAATAACTGTTATGATAATTTTACTCTACAACAACATAAATACTACATGTCAATCGAGTGTTCATTTAAGGACAATTTAAACGCGTCATTAATTTGATCTTCTTGTTTACAGTGGGAACTGTTCCTTAAATAATTTTGAATTGGATTTGACAATCGCATTTAGTCTCCTTTTCTGAAATTAGAAAATGCCTCCTCTGTGATAGATATCCCTTTATCATTTAATAGATAAAATTAGTAAAACTGTTACAACTGAATAAATGCAATACCGAACTTATTTATAAATGCCTCCTCAAAGATAATGCGTTTTCCTGTAATATGACTCATAGCACCGGATATATGTGTTTAGAATTTAGCGAGTAATGCAGTGGTAATGGATAAGATTTTGTAAATTCATCTTATTTTTAAAGTTTGTAAATACAATCTCAGATACGGACTGTGCAACTGCCATTCCCGGAATTTAACCCTTGATCTTTAACCCTATTGTTAAAAGAAACAGATTGAAATAATAAAACAACAATAGCAGTAGATTTGCGGAAAAATATGCCTTGTTGTAATTTTGGTACCCAGATCCTACTTACATGTTAATGCGGAAACTTGTTAAAATGAGTTTTATATGAGATGAAGGTTTCTATTAAGATATCATGAATATCAAACCCTAATACCTTAGAATTTTACATTGAAAACATAATTCTTCATTGAGAACTCTTTGGAATTTGCTCAGTCATTGAACATGTGTTAAACTGTCATGGCCTGAGTGCAATGTCAAAATTTGATTCTTGTCAATTACTGTACATGTATATAAGATAGCTGGCATTCAACTCTATAATTTTTGTGAAATATTATATTTTCAAAATCAAGCATGCACGTGCTCTTTCTATTTGCAAAGAAAATAGTTTTATTTGCAAAGGTATAAGGACATGCAACAAAAACAGAGCCTCGAAAGGCAGGGCATGACACTTGTTGGACGGAAAAGTCACATGAAACAAGGTTCATGAACGGAAAATATTCCGATCTGTTTTAACTGGCACCAGACAAATTTACCCCCCGGTTAGGGTACCTACATAAGCCGGTGCCTTATCCTCTCAGAATCAAATGAACCGTGTGCGAGTTACACCACAAACGCGATAATCCATTTTATAGCTTTATTCATTGAATTATGATATAAAAATACTTACAGACTAAAAAATACTGTTATAAAACAGTCAAAGATATACATGTATGATTTTATCAATAGCAAAAATCAAAGTATAATATGCTTAATAAATCATGTATGTCCCGATTACAAAAACGTTGTGTTATAACTCATTTTATGTTTTATCCATATAAGTTATAGAGAATCAACTTTATTAGTTGGGGTCTATCATGTAAAGTACGTCTACTAGCATCCCCTATCCGCTGCCGCCCATCCCCTCACCCACCTCTCATATATAGTTATTGTTTTAGTTTTAAAACATGAAAAAAATTATGAGGTATACTATATAAATTTGAGAGAAGGAAAGAATAATAAAAAAAAGAAATATAAAACCAGTATTTTATCACTGGTTACAAGTTGTATGTGAGATTTTTTATATAGATTTGTTTACAGCTTCACTCAACACGTACATGGGTGAACATATTCATGCAGATCTATGTGTCATCTTTTTATTTTTCCTTCTTTCTATCAAGTCCCTTCAGAAACCTCTCTAATTGCGGTTCGGAGAGCAGTTGAGACAACGGTTTGTCCAAAAGACCCATTTTATCCGTCTCTTCGTCTAAATCAATAAGGTCAACTGAAGAATTATTCGAATTCCGGTTCGTGGGTGATCGCCTAAGGCATACGGATCTCGATGCATCGCTCGAAACAGGATCATTGCTTGAATTACTGTCACGTGATGGCTCTGTGGCCCAGGAATCAATTTCTTGGCCACTGTTATTAGATATATTGTCAACTCCTTCTACGGCATTATTATTGTTTGGGTTAAAGTTGAAAGGCGGAGGGGGAGGAGGAGAAAAATCGGGAGGATGGTGAGGAGGTGGAGATGGTGGTGGAGGTAGCAGTTCATCGGAATCTACTCGGTTTCCAGTATATCCTTGTGGCAAAGTTAACGGATGGGGGAGAACTTGTTCGCTGAATATATTCATTCCCCACTTTTGCTTTACGGGTGACATTTGTGGTTGAAATGTCTGCCCGAAAGTGGAGTGACCTATTGAATCACGACTAGTATATTTTGGTGGGGTTGTGGCTAGTTCTTGATATCCAGATGGTGGTGTTTGAACATTCTGATCCGCCCTTGGGCTTAAATTACTTGGTATCGTATACAAATCATCTCCCAGTATGTGATTATTGTTTTGCGTTGATGTATCTTCTTTAGTATGATCAAACACGTAACTTGGTGCTCGCAATTCAACAAATTTCTTGGAGACATAAATCTCATCATTGTCATCATCCTTCTGTTCAAGTAGAGAATCATTTAAAGAGAACGGTTTCAAGTCTGGGACTGTTCGTTTCAGATCCCAAGGAGTCTCATATTCATCTGGCATCTTCTCTGCACTAGACTGTATCCTTTGCCTGATCTCTGATTGAGACAGGGCTCTGACATTAATCGAGGGTTTTTGACTCGGTGGTTTAGAAGAGGACATACTGGCTGGCTTTTCGTTGTTCATATTTGACATAACGGCACGTTGTAGCGAATACAGATGGTTCAAGTCGTGAACGGGGATGTTTTCGTAAATTGGATCCTCTGCTTCTGTAAACAACATAAAATAATACTATTTTTGTTTCGAATACCCTAAGACAATAACACAGGTTGCTATCCACATTTTAGCAATGTATCATAAAATTCGGACGACAGTACATTCCTACCTTCTTTTTTTTTCATTTTTTTTAAAGGCTAAGACCGGCCAAAAACTGGTTTGACCGAAATGTTACGTTGTATGCTGTGATTTTATAATCTATTGATTCTAATACTCAATTTATTTCAGAATTTTGTATATATATATTTTTTTATCCTAAACCCACCTTGTTGCTGCGAATTGGTCGACCAACCGCCTTGTGTTGGTTGATCCGACCCATAGGTGGCGCCCGCTGTTGAGGGTACGGCCTGGAGATATTCATCTGACATGTTGCCCCATGACTGACCAGACATCCTACCAGATAACCTATCGGGAGATATGTTGTCGGATAGTCTCCCTGATAATCTGTCGGGAGATATGTTGCCGGATGGTCGGCCTGATAGTCTGACGGGAGACAATTGACCGGATAGTCGGCCTGATATTCTGTCGGGAGACAATTGACCGGATGGTCTTCCTGATATTCTACCATCAGATATTCTACCGGATGGTTTGTTTGACAATTTAGCGTTAGATATTTTACCAGATGGTCTGTTTGATAATCTACCGGTTGCGATGTTGTCTGAAAGCCTTGTAGACATTCGACGATTGGATATTTGACCGGGCAGTCTGTCAAAAGATTGTCCAGACGATCGGCCGGATAATCTACCCGCTGAAATGCGACGAGAGGTTGATGGAGACAAGTCGTCGGGAGGAGGCAGCAGTTTTCCACTTTCTGTCTTGTCTGGTGAATCTTTTCTAAAACTGCATATGAAAATAAAAAGATTGAATAATTTAAACGTGGGAAACGTGTGAGACTACCTACTTTATTTTCCATTTGCAAAACATTTGTTTGATCAAGAGTATTTTCATATTGGTGATTTATAAAACTAGAATCAAACCACAGAACCGAATATATGATACTAAATGAAATCAAATTAACTTAATAAATGGTTACACAATGGGTCATACTGCTTTGAAAGTAATAACATCGAAAGACAATCCATAACTTGAGAAATAGTTCGAGATATCAGAGGGTATGATATACATACTTTGTGAAGACCAGGTGCGTTACCAGGGCGACCACACAAAGAAAGAGCAACAGGCTGATCACGATGAGGGCGATCATGCCTCCCGATACGCGTCCTAAATATATCAAATAGTATGTCATAAGATAACATCACCAAAACTACACGCATTATTTATTCAAGCATTAATTTATTTTAAAGCGATTTTATATTGTTCGTTTATACAGTACGAGCTCCATTCAACGGATTGCTCAAAAGCAGTATAATCGTTCAAAATAATTAAGAATATATTACTTACTCTGTTGACAGAAGGGCCCAGTGTACTCTGACGTACATGCACACGTGTACTGGTGCACCCCGTCTGCGCCCGCCATCTCCACGCAATGGCCGCCGTGCATGCACGGGTTGCCCTTCTCGCAACTGCGCACCACTGTTAAAATGACATGTACAATCTTGAAGGTGGCTGCTATGCTAGCTAGCATGATTTTATGCAATTAGGGTCTGGTAATAAAGATTTCTGTTCTGCAAATTTAATGGAAATTGTTTTAGATTATTTTTATGCATATTATAAATCTTTGCATCAAACAAATTCCTCGTCATATCTAATTTTTATCTAACTAAATTGCATTTTTGGGATGACAAATAGTGACCAAGTTTTATGGTCATCAGACCTGAATAATCATGTGCAATATCAAGACCCTGATAGTGTTTTACCAAGAGGCGCATCAGCAGAGTGCGGTCGGCCGTCGTTGCCAAGTACCACGCAATGATAGACGCCCTCGTCACGTGACGTCGCGTGCACCACGTACAGGAAGCCGCCCTCCAAGTCAAACCTATGACAAACAAGTATATCCACGGCTAATACAAGAAGAAAAAACATGATTAGAAAATAAATGAAAAATTAAAACAAAACATATCAGTAGCACCATGAATTTGTAAAAAAAAAAAAAAGCTATATGTATTTTTTTCCATACCTGATCGATATATTGAAAGGATTATCCGACAAACGCAAACCAGAAAAATATTACACTAAAGAAGTAACAAATAAGATTTGATAAGCCCTTACTTTTCTGTTTTGCTATGCGTC
>LQRL01000466.1:0-13491 GCA_001703475.1 Hydroides elegans
ATATATTCTTATATATTCGATGAAAATAACGATAACATAAGCTATTTTGTAGACAAAAAAAGTTTAAACAATTATTTACATAAGCAAATTGCTTTAAAAATGATGACGTTATATGTCGCCTTTGTTTCTTAACACATGAGCAGACAATGGTGTAGAGCTTCAGAACGATGAAAATAGATTTTTCATCGTGGTCAATACACTTGAAACGTAGTAACATCCGTAAGACCTGTTGTGGTATATTCACGTCCAGTATACATTCATATAACAATCCTTGATCCCATACCTCTAAGATTCATTTGTAACGTCTAAATACCATCTCTTCTTATTCAAATATAAACATTCTGATGATTTAAAATAATATATCCTAATTTTATTAAGTCAGAAAGTCTGCACGGAGAGCATGCCTGGCCTCTGAACCCAGTGACTTATTCTACATCCGCGATCCACCGAAAGGCGATATCAAGCACGTGGCGCCAGGACGGGGTATACACGCGTACTTAGTGAACGACGTCGAAATGGACCTGGATGACGACAAATGGGCATCAATCCCGTAAGTATTCAAATATTCTAATTGTTTTGCGAAATATTAGCACCTGATTGCAAAAAAACATATCATTACTTACATACTATCCGCAAGGTCACAGGCTTAGGCACCTGTCCTTGTTCAAACACTACCCGAGATACCGAAGCCTATGGCACCCATGCATCGACAATGTCTCCGGCGCTGACAACAGAGGGAAAAGAGAATATCTCAGATTATCCATCGATAATTTTGGGAATGATATATGTTAAGATTGGACAACAGAGGGAAAAGAGAATATCTCAGATTATCCATCGATAATTCTGGGAATGCTATATGTTAAGATTGGACAACAGAGGGAAAAGAGAAAATCTCAGATTATCCATCGATAATTCTGGGAATGCTATATGTTAAGATTGGAGATTCATATTCAAAGGAGAAAACATGTTCAGATTCGTACAAAACATTTCATTAAACAGAAATTATAAAATAAGAAATAACGTGATTTTTAAATAAGCTACTAAAAAAATATTAATCTAAATACGTATTTTACCTCTTAACTTCTACTTATCTTTCATCAAATTTGAAATTTAAAATGTTTTACATGTGGACGATAAGTAAGTTGTCGATGGAATAGAGATAGACTTGGACGACGGGGACACCGTAAGTATGCTATATTTTTACGTATCATTCGTGCCAGAACCACCAGGACACTGTGACCTTTTGTATGGGGTTTTTAATCAAATAAAAACGAATAACTCAGTTTAATACCGGATTCCAATAGTTATCAAATAAGCTATGGAATGTCTTTACTACTTCTTGATGATCAAAAATATATACGACCTTTGACATTAGATAGCTATTTATAGAGTATCAGTATATATTTCTTATGAGAGTTTGCATAAATGAGAAGGATCGTGTCATTTTAGCTGAACCATAACTATCATTGATAAATAAGGGCTCATTTGAACTTTAACACACTATTTAATGCTTGAGTATAGCTAGTTTTTAATAGTTTTTATATTTTAATTATCGAAAAAATATAGTTTAGAAAACACAACAGAGAAATCAAGATTGCGACGGAAATTTGAAGTTACAAGCAACTTTACTCAACCGACTACACTTAAAGAAATGTAACTTATCATGTACACCTGAAACGTGACCCTTGTGGTTATTTACTTATGTAATGCGTTTGTAATCCGGTATCATCGTTCAGTACATTTTGGTTGAAGTTAGTTAAACCAAGTTGCAAGTTAGTTAAAAGGTGGTTCGTTAAAAGGTGTGTCACGTCATCGCGGTCGGCGTCCTGCGTGACGTTGTCAACATTCGTTGTTCGACCTGTGGTACTGTTGAATAAAGACGTGAAATCAGAATTGGTGCATCTGTTTGCGTTTATCCTGTAGTTAATGTCCATCCATAGCTACAATATTTACTAACGATTACCATCTCATTGTTGGCAGTAATTGGGCTTTCCTTGCTCAATTTTAATGAGTTTGGAAAGAATCGTAGGTTCGTATGTTCAACAATGATTCAGAAAATAATCATGAGAGGGGCATGAGGTTAAGATCTCGAGTCTTGGCTTCACCCTTCTCTGGACAAAGGTTAAATATGGGGGTTCAACAACCTCCAACATTAGCTGTGAATAACAGCAAGTGAGCACAAGCCATTCAATTGAGTCTCCTGTTGCTCGCCATCAGGGGGTAGGTAATGGAAATGTTAATGCATTTTCTTTGCCTAGCAGGAATTTATCGAAGAAATAAGAAGAAATTCTCCATTTCTCAGTATCTAAACGTAAAACATTAGAAGCATCCGACAGTTCTATGAATAATGAGGATTGTTTGACAAGTCTAGAGAAAAGACTCACCATCTTTCAGCATACGTTGGAAGATTGCCCTTATTTTGCCCAAATGTAAATGGACAAAACCAGAAAAACTGAGGATGACATTTCTTCTCGGGGTAAGCCAAAGGAACACAAAACCTTTGCTTACATGCCTCCTTATCCATCAAACATGGATAGGAGGCTACATACGAAGGCTACACGAGATGAAAATACGTCTCCAGTCAAATCGAATGAAAAACGTTCGTTTATTTGTTCCGTTATATTGACCTTACAAATGAAATATTATATATATTTTTTTTTCAATCATTACAACTTGTATTTCAGTAGTTTTTTAAAAAAGTTTTTTTATTATTGTTGCCATTTACATTTGCGTTGCTAGCTGTGTATAACGTCTCACGTTTCACATTCGACTATGCATTGCGGGACGAGTCGTCTTACCTACAAATATTATAACAAATTATAAAAATAAGTCAATATCTTCTTTGACTATTATTCTGAAAGGTTTTTATATATGTTCTTATATATTCGATGAAAATAACGAAAGCATAAGATATTTTGAAGGAAAAGGTTAAACAATTCATTACATAAGCATATCGCTTTAAAGATTATGACGATAACTGTCGCCTTTCTTTCTTTCTTTCTTTCTTTCTTTCTTAATACAGAAGCAGACAATGGTGTTGAGCTTCAGAACGATGATAAGAGATTTTTCATCGTAGTCAAAACACCTGAACCGAAGTGACTCCCGTGTGACCTGTTTGGTATATTCACGTCCAAAATATATAGTCACATAACAAAAGCGTTTGACGAAAAAAAACTTGATCCCATAACATGATTACCTAAAAATATTACCTAATTTTATTAAGTCAGATAAACTGCACGGAGAGAATATATGGCCTCTGAACCAAGTGACTTATTCTACATCCGTCTACATAGCAAGCATGTGGTGCCAGAGCGGGGTCTACACGTGTAGTGAAAGATGTAGAACTGGACCTAGACGACGACAAGTGGGCGGAAATCCCGTAAGTATTTCAATATTCTAATTGTTTAACCAAATATTAGCACCTGATTGCAAAGAAACATATCATTGCTTACATGCTATCCGCAAGGCCACAGCCTTTGTCAACTGACCTTTCTCAAACACTAGAGGCGCGGACAACAGAGGAAAAAGATAATATCTCAGATTATTCATCGATAATTCTGAGAATGCTATGTTAGGATTGGAGATTTGTATTCAAAGTAGAAAACATGTTCATACTCGTTAAATTATTTTCATTAAACAGAAATTATTAAATAAGAAATAACTTGATTTTAAAATAAGCTACTAAAAAAATATTAATCTAAATACGTATTTTACCTCTTAACTTCTACTTATCTTTCATCAACTTTGAAATCTAAAATGTTTTACATATGGACGATAAGTAGGTTGTCGATGGAATAGAGATAGACTTGGACGACGGGGACACCGTAAGTATATTATATGTTTACGTATAATTCGTACCAGATTCACATCATTTTGTCAAAACACTAGTTTCATAATAACATTAATGGTTGTGATGAAGTTTGTCAAAATTATATTTTAACTTTATTTCTAATCATAGCACGTATTTCAGCAGAATTTAATAAAAGTGATATTTTATTATTTATTTTCTTCCGTGGTGATGGTTGTGTGTAATTCAAATACAAATAATTCGATTAAATACATGAGAGAAGTTCCTAACAGCAAAAATACCGATCTACAAATTCCACAAAGCAGCTACATAAGGCACCCGTTTTAGCTCCAAAACCATCCGAGAAGCCGCAGCCTAAGGCACCAATACAGGGGAATCGCATTTTTTGCCCTCAACAAATGAAAAGTCGCAGATTATATATCCCGAGTTCATGGTAAGAAAAAAATATAAGGAAATAAAAGTGTTCAGTTATGTTCTATCGTTTGCCATGTCATCTCTACCCATGAACATGCTATATAGATTATTTTGGACATCACATTAATAATCCCATTTGCGCAAAATATCAAACGAAAATACGCAGCAAGCCAGTCGTGGTTTATGAGCTCATGGTAAGCTATGTGACAGAGTCACAATCAATGTAGAAAATATTTAAAGCTTGTGCAATAATTTGCATAAGAAACAACTATTTCATGAAGAAATATTATGAGGTACAAATCAGCATCAACAAGTTCAATAATATCTGAACTCAGAGACGATACAGAAAAAAGAATACCATCTTATCTTGAAGATCCGAACGACCCCTGGACTTAAAGTATCGCTTCAGTTTCAATATATATTACAAAAGTACCTCTATCTATGACTATCTATGATGATGCCTAAATGTTACAGCAACCTAAGACAACTAGGACTTGTGTCATTATGTGAGAATTAAACGTAACACATGTGTCAGTATTTAATTAAACATTGAAGAAAACTAAAAATATGTTAATTTTCCTTGAATATACCATCAGTTACCAATGTATCATAAAATATCGAAAGTATTCTTTATTATCATTTAAATTTTGATTTTCATTTAAACACATGTAAGGGTTTAATTTAAAACATCAAGTACAAAGAAGGAAACTATAAAACTCTATCAAAGTCTATTTAATAGGCTACATTGTTCAAGAGATTATTTTTCTAAAATGATGAGCGCAAATAATAAACCAAAAAGGTAATGACCAACTTAACTTTTTATCAACTTTTCATTAACTTATTGTCTACCTTTGAAATATCATCTTAAATAGATTACAGTTAAATTAATATAAGGAAGTACTTTGACATACTTTTGACATACTTTAACATATAATAATAAATATATTGTTTCACGGATTTACCTAAAATATCTATTACTATCGAGTTATCAACATTGGTATAATATTTACTGATTTTATAATACCATCCCCATCTGGAAAACAGCAATATGCACAGAAATGATGCCTGGAATTTGAATCAAGTGACCTGTGGTCGCACCTTGCTGCCAATCGAAAAATCGAAATAACGGCCACAGTGGCACTTGGCGCTAGGACTAAAGGCGTACCTGAACCACACATGTGATTGGCATGAAAATCGATTTAGATGATGAGAAATAGGCATCAATTCCGTAAGTCTGTATCAAAGTCTGAGTGCTTTCTTAAAAGCTCATACAATGCAAACATTTAAAGAAAACAATGGGCGCGATTAAAAACGATATCGCGTAAGCATAAAAGCGCTTTAGAAAACGATAAGATTACAAAAACTGACGGCGGCCAAAACGAGAAGTCAACCATTAACATTAAAATGTATTGTATGATGCTGTACCTAAGTAGGGCTGTTTAAAACGTCTTTTTTTGTACATTTTAGTTTTGTTTGCTAAACCCCTATTTTCTAGCATTAATGCATATAGGGATTAGGATCATCGTCCGCATCTTCTTAGATAACGGATTTGGAATTCTTAGACATGGGGTAAAATGGCAAAATGCAGTTTTAAAAATTGATTCTAAAGTAATGTTCCCCCAATAGGGTTATTTGAAATAGTATATTTAATAAATCTTCATCTTATTCTGTTTCTAACGATACTGAGTTTACTGGTAGGTCAAATCGTTTTCATAACGAAAACTCTCCCTAAACTTCCACATAATAGTTGATATTCAACATATGATATAATGGCCAAATTCAAATGTTCTAATAGTATTTTAAGGATTGTTCCCACGATAGAGTTATTTTAAGAATAATATCAAATTAAACTTCATAATGTTATGTTTACATTAGTACCAAGTTTATTGGTAATTCAAACCATTTTCTTAACGAAACAGCCCCCTAAATTTGAGTACATTAATTGATATTTTACATAGGGGTAAAATGTTCCCATGATAGGATTTTATTTAAAATTATATCAAATTAAACTTCTTCTTGTTATGTTTCTAATGGTACTGGTAGGTCAAACATTTATGTTAACGAAAAAGTCACAAAACTTTCATACATTAGTTACTATTTAACATTGGGTCGAATGGTGAATACTAATTTTCTACAGTTCCTTAAGCAATGTCCCACGATAAGATTTTATTAAAATTTATTAAAAAAATATACTTCATTTTGTTATGTTTCCAATGGTACTAAGTTTATTGGTAGGTCAAAAAGATTTATTATCTTAAAACAATGTATAAACTACACCGTTTACTGTAAAATCACCTCCCAATGCAAACTAAATTCGGACCAAGTTCAACAAAGGTAAACAATGTAGTAACCTATACGATTTAATAATATTATATGCGTGAATGTGATTTCTTATAATTTTTACCTTGCGGTAGTTTCCATATGACCCGCCGATTGACTAAAAGGTTCAACGCGGATAAGGTTATTGTGGCAGAAATGCTAATGATGACGTGAAAGCAAGACCTCTAATTTAACGACGGCTATGATGGTAAATTTAACTTAGAATCTAATGTTTGTTATCTTTTCAGAGTGGTGCATAATAAACAATTTATTCAATTATGAATTTGCACGTGTATTTCTTAAATACTCAAATGACTTTGATATAATAGGTATAAATATATGACTTTATATAATATATGAGCAAAAAAATACATTATACTATTTTCTATATAATTAATAATAATAATCCATCACGATCTCCCACTTTATCATGGTTCATTGCTAATAAAATAGTGTTTAGTGCCTTTTGAGAAAATAAATATTTATCATTAAAGAGTCGTTGCGATTGTTGCGTCGTCTCAATCCGTTTATATAAAAGAAACTGAATAAAACATTTCAAACATCACACAAGGGTTCACGTTTGGTCGAAATGCACAAACATATCAAACAAGGGGTAAATTACGCAGCAAACCAACGGTAAGTAAGTTTAACTAAAAAAACAGGCTTCAAATAATTGAATGATATTCTTTGACCTATGGTGGCCTGTTGGTTTTATTATAATATGGTCGTTCTAATTATTTTTGACAATTAAGTTATGTTACCGAAAAATAAATATGAGCGTATATTATGCATATAACCGTATCATTTAAATAAACATAAGCCCGCTCTAATATAATATTTGCACCCATGACAGGTATTTCTAGATAAAAAATCTATATCTATATATAAGTGAAGCTGACGAAAACAAACGCAAAAAAAAGCGAACGATCACATGTCGTCGGCTATCTACAAAATCCAAGGAGAACTGAAAGTGAAGAACGATTGAAACACGGTTTAATTGAAAATTATGAGCTGTTTTGTTACTCATGAAAATAGGTTGTTACCCGTCTTTACTGTGTATTTGTCTACAATTTTACTGAAAACACAAAGATACTTATTTCTTAATAGGATTAATATCGTCACAAGCATCTCAAATTGAAATAGGATTTATTACTTCACCTTTGAAGATGGCCGTTTAAGATCGAATCATGTAAGGTCAATAAAATGCTTATCCTTCATCTTTGTTGTGTTTTTGCCAGTTTTACAAACGCTTCAGCAAGAATTATATAAACAATATAACATTGTCATGATTATCGAAAAACCAAAATAATTTTCTGGAGAGCTTCGTTATGATTTTTACCAAGCTGTTATACGCTCTCATGTAAGACCCATAAATTATTCGACATGTCATAAAAATCGTTCACTCAGTGTGAATATGCATTTAAACTAAAAAATGTGGTCATGTTCTAAGGTGTTTAAGTGTCATAGTAGAATGTCTTTTTAAATGTATGTAGCACAGTACTCGTACTTTTGTGCAACATTAGCTCTAATAAAGGCATGTTGATATCAAACAATATTATGTCAATAACATTTCAATCCAACTTTAGTCTCGTTCACAACCGGCGAATTATACAACAGGGTGATTTTACTCAAAGACGAATTCGAAACGTGTCATCAGCGCACAACCGCTTAGTTATGTTTAGCTGCCGAAGAACATATAAAACATATTAAATTATGTGCTAAGAAAAAACAGGTCCGCCTTGCTGACAGCTATATAAGTCTCCTATAAGGACAAAACATAGGGTAAAGTGTTTAAATATAATTCAAATATGGGAAACTGTCTGCGAAAACAGGTTAGGTAAGAAGAACTAAACGTGAAGCCATGTCAAACTAAGATATAACACGATGAAGTGTTAAAGACTCTGGATTTCAGAATTACATTCCTTAACATAAGAATTGTACAATAGATTGGTCGCATTTTTTACATTAAAAAAAATGTGTCATATAACTGTGCTTTCCGAAAATCTCTTGACGACAGTCCCACAGGTTTTGGTCATGTCCATAAAAAAATATGGTAATGAAATATAAATAGAATGGGAAACTGTATGTGAGTGAGAGCGTAAGTACACGTTAAGATATTATATTATGATGAACTCACTTATTTCTCAGCTTGAAGAACGTTATCATGTCCTACCGCCTATCATCGGACCCAGCTGTCATCACACTTACATTCATGTTGCTTGTGCTAATTGTTAAGCAGGTGTGATGTAGATGTCGACGAGTATATAAACATTTATTATGCTTTATGTTTGCTTATATTCAGAAAATTGGAAGGAGGCTCGTATTATTAACGCAACTATCTAGAGTACAAACGACACTACCTAATTTTTATCACTATATCATCCAATAAGAGCACATAAATAGGGAAAAATCAACCCATTTCAGGAGCATACTGATATAACGAATGACATGATCGCGATGACGAGTGACACAATCGTCTCGAACATTTTAAGTGAAATAATATTATAAATAGCCTCGCGACGTTAAAGTGACGTTTCCCGTAAGTGACAATATGGTCACGACGCTAAAGTGTTATTATTAAGTGTCTCGCAACATTTAAAAAGAACTGTTTTAAGTGTAATTATTTTTTAATCATGTGATTTTAAGTAACTGCGTTAATAAATAAAAATAAGAGGGTTTAAAAATTGAATTGATTGAACAGATTGAAGGTGAACTTCGGTGAGCATATTGTAAACGATTTAAAAACTGAATAGGACGTCAAAGGCGAATGAAAATTAAACAGAGGAATAGTTTGAAGCAGTAATTGCAGCAATTTAAGAATACACAATCAGTTTGATAAGGTATGAGCCCCTGGCCAGAACCATCATGAAACATAGAAAAAAAAACACAATATTAAGAACAGGCTTTGAATATATCTAAGTTGCTATTATGATGGATTCTTACGCTGATAATGTGGATGGGTAAGTTCAGATACCTATGAATCAGAAGAAATTTGTACTGTTATTTTTTGAAATCGTAGATGTATCATCTAACTATTGCTCCATAACCATTCTGGACACCTGATATAGACTTTTGTCTGCTTGAAAAGTATATAATGCCACTATGATATTCGAACGATATTGACCTTATCAAGCGACACAATCACACCGTGTGTTTATGTGGAGCAATCAGAATTAGAATCGCATGGGAAACAACACACTCCTTTTAAGTGTAATATTGTAATTCATAATGATAGATTCTTAAGGAAGATTTTAACATAATCAATATTGCATAAACATAAGTGATATTTATATATATGCACAGATAATCTTAATTCGTTACTGATTATATATAAGGATCTATAGATTTTCAACGGGCTGTTAACAACTATTTTAAGATTAAACGGCAGAAAAAAAAACAAAACAATTGATCAACAGGCCCGGGGCCGGTAGTTTTTTTATCGCGTCGGCAGCATTTTTGGGGATAATTTGATATTCACATCATTTATACTTTGATTTGCTTTTCGAGCTAGTGGTATTTTTCGGGTCGCAGAGCTCAAAACTCGATTTAATGCGGGAGCCCTTAGGGGGCCGCGCTTAAATAACCTGGGGCCAAAATCACAATCCGGTGGCCCTTATATATTTATTTATATGAAGGAGGTTCCAGAGTTTGGGAGCACTTCGCCCTCCCCCTGAAAAATTTGAGTAATTTGGCAAAACCGGGTGCAAATGGTCCCGCGTGAGTTTCGATTTATGATTATGGCGCCTATTCATACGAATAAAGTGAACATTATGCACTAAGTCAATGTCGTTCGAATCTATCATAGTGGCACGGTGGATTTTTTTACCCAGACAATGTCGATTTTCTCATAAACGTATATTTCAAATATCCAGAATGTTTATGGAAAAATAGGTTAATCATGCACTTCTTTTTTTCTAAGTATTTTTTTCCAAATATATAGGCATCTGAACTTACCTATCCCCATTGCCAGCGTATAAAACCATCATAATCACTTTTAGCCTCGTAGAATTCTCTTAGAATACCTGATGAAAACATGTAAGGTGCAGCGTGCTACATTGTGCAAAAATGCTGGAGTTCATTCTTAAAACAATTGCATTAAAATATAGGAAAACAACTTTTATAATTTCCGATATTTTGCGTCAGTATGGCAATATTTATGCTTATTTATGAGAAATGATTTAACCATATTAAGAAATGTTTTAGCATCGATTATAATAAGGCTCATTCACCTAGGTGAAGGCTCTATAGATTATTTCAATCCGATACGGTGAAAAAAAACGAAAAATCGAGTTCGATAATTATTTACGTATCCATGGATAAGTAGAATGTAAACAGTATAAGGAAATTGATTCTACAAAACGGTAAAAATTGAATGCAGTATGGGTAATTGCTTGTGAAAGGAACGCAAGAGAGACACACATTGATGTAAGTATATTTAATTAAAGTAATAGTCATATTTATTAATAATATTTGTTTGTATATCTGTATAAGTGAAAATAATAATTTTGAATTTTGTAGCTTATAATTCTACAAAATAATTATATTTACATATGTAACTTGTGTTTCGAGTAAAGAGATAATTTAAGATAATTGGTATCACATATACATACACATGTATGATATTAAATAGTAAATTATATAGACTTATAGTTTGTTGGTTGTGAACGATACAAATATTAACTCAATGACCAAAATATAATTGCCTATAAAATCAACATTATAATATATATGTGGCAGCGAAACTTTAATGTAAGCGAAACTATAGTTTCGCTAGCGAAAGATTAATTTCTCTGATTATGTTATAAAAAATGTCTATTTAAGATTCTTTAACAGCCATAACTTATGATTTTGCCTCATATGATTATGTTTCATGTATCTTTTGATCCATTTAAGTGTATTAGTGACATAAAGCCCACTACCCGAGAGGATTATCTGTGAGTTGAGTCATGAACTTAACTCGGGGAAAATCGGCTTATTTCAATTACATCATTGAGTAGAACTCCATAAAAAGCTTTTGATTGATGGGTTAGATGACCAAGTACTATATTGCTATACATATGTATAAGATAAAATGTAATAAAATGCCTTATATATCAAATTACGACAAAGAATACTCACAAAATCCGAAAAATTAATCTTTCGCTAGCGAAATTAAAGTTTCGCTGAAAATTAAAGTTTCGCTGCGACATATATATAATGACTATGATTTAGTCAAAAAAGTTTTCGCAGTAATCTTATTAGTAGGATGCAAATCGAAATAATTCCATTCCGTAAAATGAAAATCACAATTCAGGCTAAGTTAATTTGATTTTAGGGCCCATAATATTATATTTTAAGACATCAGATAATGAAAATGTTAGAGAGAATGAGAAAAAGAAAACAGAATCATGTAAGTATATGGAAATGAAAAGAAAGGGAATAGGTCACAGAAGCGAAACATTATTCTTCGTCGCATAAGAAAAGCAAGAAACATTAAGATTTTGTAAATAAATAACGTTGTCACGACATTTTTTACATGATAACATGCATTGTTTTTTTAATATGAATTTCTTTTCATAAAATTACTTTAATATCAAAATAATGTGTATGACTTTGTGATCTAAATAGAATTATACAATCATAAATTCAGGTATGAAAGGAATTTTATCTTATTCATTTCGCATACAAATTTAAATTGAAAGCTAGTTAAACATTCTAGAAGGTCAGTGACCTTGGATCCCCCGTGAACTTCAACAATTCGTAGATGCAGGATGGTCAGTTGTTACTAAAATTAACCTTGGAAATAACGAACTATATTGCGAATAAACAAGATCATGCGATGAAAGAAAAACAGAGTTACATTTTGCATCATCACTCACTTTCTTTCTGAAGACAACTCTTAAACTTACGAGACCAGTTGGCAAAAGTGTCCTCGATTAATAAATTAAAGGAAAAATACTTTTATAAGCACGAGCTCCTATAGCACATCAAAATGCTTTTGAGAGGCAACTGACACGGCCAGTGAAGCAAATAGATGATTTCATTACATTAAATTATGCCTATATAGGCACGATTGCTTATGTAAGCGCATCCTAGATACTTTTGAAACGCAGCTGACACGGCAAGTGAAACAAAACAAGACATCCACCCTAAGCGCAAATAAAACATGAATTTTGACTAAGTTCAGAGGGCGGTAATTCCGACAATTTTACGTCGATCAAACTGAAACCTTGACATTGCACATCTATAATCCTTGCTTGTATCGAATATGAAGAGAAAAAAACCTCTAGGCACGTCCAGTGATGGCGATGTGATGTCTACAAGACATCCACCCTAAACGCAAATAAAACATGAATTTTGACTTAGTTCAGAGGGCTGTAATTCCGACAATTTTACGTCGATCACACTGAAACCTTGACGTTGCACATCTATAATTCTTGTTTGTATCGAATATGAAGAGGAAAAACCTCTAGGCACGTCCATTAATGGCGATGTGATGTCTACAAGACACCCACCCTCAGGGTGAGACAGACAGACGGACGGACAGACCGACAGACGGACAGACGGACAAGTCCAAACCTATATCCCTCCGTTTTACGGGGGATAATAATATATCATTCCGTTTTAATTGAGGTGAGGTCAATCTACCATGGGTGTCTTATGCTGCGTGTATGGATGTCATCGGTTCGGTTATAAGGACGTGACCACAAATTATTATGGCATCGTTATGAAACATAATTTAGCATTAAAACATCGTTTTTTTCCTGGAATGTGTGATGTATCTTACAAACATAGAAAAGGAAATCGGGACAATAGCCCAGTGGCAGTGGAGATAGTGATTGCAGGGCTTGAATAATTATAGCTCTTTTTAGACTGATTATTTTTCAATGATATGGTTAATTCTATCAATAAATCAAAGTTAAAGATATCTTTAATTCATCTATGAAAATTAAAATGAAATCAATAAATCA
>LQRL01000490.1:0-11076 GCA_001703475.1 Hydroides elegans
CAATGTAATAAAACTCACCTTATTCAGGAATTACTGTTATTGTAGTCAATGACGCCGTTGATGGTTGTGTGTCGATGGATATACTGCGCAGGTGCAGCGCTTGCGCACTAGCATCACCACACATACATGTACATAATATGATATTAAAGTGAATCTTGCTTTGCGAGATTAGAGAGTTAAGCAGTCCGTTTTCACGCCTTCTTAACCTCTTCTTATTGATCCAGGTTATAACTAGACATCAAGTTTTGCAAGATAAGTAAGATACGCGGTTTTTTGCACGCCTTCGTCTTACTTGACAGACACGGGACAGATGATCAATGAAGCTCGCGGAGCGAGTCAAGAAAGTTAAGCGGTCCGTTTGCACGCCTTCTTAACTCCTTTTGTGATTTTGCTAAGAAGGATGTAGGAAAAGTACGAGGTCCGTTTGCACGCCTTCTTACTTTTTGACAAAACTACCGACGCTTCTCATTTGCGTATTTTACAAGATATCGTCATTTTAAAGACAGTTAGTAGCTATGCAATAAAAACGATTTATATTTTGATTTAAACATTTTCATATTTTTTGATTTTGTTAATTTAGCCAGGAGTGAATTCCAAAGTTTACAGCCTAGTGTTGAAACGCAAAAGGCTTTAATATTTGTTTTTTTTTCTGATTTTTTTTTAATCCTTTTGTCTTGTTACATACGGGGCTGTTGTTCCTATAGTGAATAAATGTCTCAGATTTGGTGGCATTTTACCTTTGTAAACATTATACTTTAGAATTCCAGTTTTATATTGAATGAGCTCTGTTAATTTAAGAATTTTATGTGTCTTGAATAAGTTATGCGTATGATGAAACTTATTTACATTCGAAATTATACGAATAGCTCTTTTTTTGTAACACTACAAGCGGATTCAGTTAAGTTTTGCATAATTCTGCGATAATTTATTGACATTGAACCATACGTCTAATTCTTTAGACATTTCTTCACATAATATATCTAAGTTTTCGCCATGTCTAAATATATTTGTGTCATCTGCGAAAAGAATGAATTTTAGTAGTTTGGATACGTTACATAAATCATTGATATATGAAATGAAAAGCTTAGGGCCTAGTACTGAACCTTGTGGTACTCCACATAATATTGTTAATAAATCAGGTTTTTAATCGCCAACTTGAACAAATTGTTCTCTATGCTCTAAATAGCTTTTTATCCCGTTATAGACTTGACCACGGATACCATAGTGTTCTAATTTAGAAAGCAAAAATGTGTGATCTCTTGTGTCAAATGCTTTGCGCAAATCTATGAATACGCCTATATCAATTTTTTATTATCTAACGACGCACTTATTTCCTCAATCAGCTCTATAAGGGCGGAAGAAGTTGAATAGTTTGATCAGAAGCCATACTGGCTATCACTCAAAATGGAGTGTTTTTCTATAAATGACTGGAGGCGGTTATCAAATAACTTTCCAAATTCTTTGAAAATTGGGATAGCAGAGAAACCGGTCTATTTTTGTCTCCAGATTTAAATAATGGTATGACTTTTGCTGTTTTCATCAAATCAGGGAAGACACCATACTTAAAAGATAAGTTACATATATAAGTGAAGGGTCTGACAATAAGATCAAAAACCTCTTTTAACAAATTCATCGAAAGATTATCACAACCTTGCGAAACTTTATTTTTACAAGACTTAAGAACTTTAGTAACCTCACTTTCTAATATTGGGTTTAAAAACATACACGACGAATTTCGTTTATTCATGAATTCCGCAAAATTTTTCAGGATGGTCCTGTATATTTCGGGCAAGATTAGGCCCCACGTTTATGAAGAAGTCGTTGAAACCATTTGCTGCATTTTTATGACCTTTAATAGATTTACCCTCGCTCATAATTTCTAATGGTACCATGCTTTTCGATCGTTTCTTTTTAATTGTATCATTGATGACATGCCAAGTTTTCTTTGTATTTTTTAATTAATTTTCAAGAGGGAAAAAATAATAATATTTTTCTGTGAACCTGAGTATTGTGGTCAATTTGTTTTTATATGTTTTATACTTTGCTTCAGACTGTGGATTCTTGTTCATAATGAGTTTTTTATATAACATATTTTTCTTTTTACACTCATTTACCAGACCTTTAGTCATCAAATGTTTGGCATAAGAGTGTTTCTTTTCTCTTACTTTGGTAACGGGGAAGGTTGTATCAACTATTTCTGAAGCTGTTATAGTTGTTCTTAGTCATTTTTCGTTTATACTTGTAATTTGGGTGATTTGATAAAACCTTTCATTTGTCTTCGATGGCACAAACACGGGAGGATGATCGGATATGTCGTCACAAATCAAACCACATTTATGTTCTTGGGTAAAATTATTTGTAAAGATATTATCAATTAATGCAGCAGCATGCGAACAGGTGCGTGTAGGTCTAGTAATGGTCGGGTATAACCCATAACTCTAAAGTATTTCTATGTAGAGTTTAGTGCTTTTATTATTTTCCATTTTTAAAATGTTTATATTGAAATCACCACATAAATAATAATGTTTGCTTAATTTAATCTGCTGCAAAAACTCTTCTATTTTGCTGGTAAAAAGATCGACATCAGAACCTGGGGTTCGATAGACACATGAAATAATTTCATTTTTGCAACTTGGTAAAATTAATTCAATCGTTATAATCTCTAGCAAGTCATCTACAGCCGTGGAAAATTTATCTATTTTAATGGACTCTTGGTTTTATTCATATATAACAGCACACCACCTCCCCTCTTATTTGTTCTGGATGTGAAATACATTTCATATTTATCTAATTGATAATCCGTATTATTTGTATTTTCATCAAACCATGTCTCAGATATAGCAATAACGTCGTATTCTTCTTTATTGCTGCGAATAAAGTTTTTAATTTTACAAAAATTTGATTTTAAACTTCTGGCATTAAAAAGAATAAGTGAAAATTCATTATTGTTATCATTAAGATATGAGTCAATCTGATCATTTGTTATATATCTGCATTGTATGTATTTTTCTTGATGGGGTTAGCTTTACAATTGAATTCTAATTGAGTATCTTCATTTTGTTCGCTTAGATAAATATTTTGGCATTTTTTTTGTAGAAATAGAACATATCTTCGTTAATATCTAGATCTGAATTTAGCCAGAGAAATTCTCCATCTGGTAGGGAACGATACGGGAAAATATTTGAGCATGATGGACAAAAGTAGTGTATATTTGCATCACTGAGCATGCGGTTTTTTTCTTTAACTTACCACAGACTCTATGTGTTCACATATTACATTATGCACATTCAATTACATCTTTGGTTACCTCTTTTTGACAGACACTACATGGGTATTCGATAGCCATTGTCATAGGTCATATAAATATTCATAATAGTGCATAAATTTGACAGATACTACAAGACTACTCTGTGATAATATGCACAATAATTTCACTGATATTAATATTAGAATTATAACAAAGATCAGACATATAATGTAGATAATATGTTTTTCGTAATTAGCCATTATATAAGTTAATAGAATTTTTGAGTTCATCTAAATTTGCGACAGCGGCAATTTTTGAGTGCTCGCCATCTAGACTAAACTTTATAAAGCCACGACAATTTCTTGTCCATGTCGACTCAATTTTCTTTTCTTTGCGTAATACTCTAGCGTCTCTAGCAATTGCTGCATTTTGCTTGGTTAAATGTTCTTTGATGTGGATGTTGGAACCTTTGCAAGATATTGATTTTGAATTCTTTGCTACATAGTTTGATTAAAACGTTTGTTTTTCCTTTTGAGTCCCGCTGCCAAACATGTGGATATGTGAACATGTGGATATGTCAGACTCTGCGATGGGGATGTTGTACTCCCTCAACTTTGACACAACACTCGACTCTAACGACTGCAGTTCTATTTGAGCTATATGAGTTCTATTTGAGCTATATGTTTGGCGACTTGGTGTGTTGGATATAAGAAATAAAAGGTCAATAACTCTCAATATTTTATTTGTATAATACTTAATATAAATATGAATATAATACAATTTTGCTTAGGTGACCATAACTTATACATTTAAGAATATTTCAATCTCACTTTTATATCAACCATTAGTTACATTTTTGCCAAAAAAATAGAAATATGAATACTAATAATGATAACCCTGATAATAATAACATCCTTCATAAACACTGAACTAGGATCACTGATAACAGGGCTAAATCCCAATTAATACCCTTATGTTAATCCTCTTTTAGGCAATGCCTTGAAACGCGAGATAATATATACTCACTCAGCTAAAATAACTTCTCATTTCAATTGCGATTGAATAACCTATAATTTCAACGCGTTATAACCATTCGCTATACATTGTCTTTAAATTTTTGTATGAAATATAATATTGAAACATTCTATCATAATTAAGGTTATAGGTTGAATTAGATAATGTTATGTGTTTAAATGTGATTATTTTTTACTCATATAGTTCCATATATATATCTACATAGTCATATCACCCGAGTAAGACCACGGGGACCATGTAATAATTATAAAAAAATGGACCATTTTTTTTTCTCCTATGATGTTATGATTTTATTTAAAATAAAACACCATATTATCTTCAAACTCAAACGTTAAATAATGATTAAACAGATACGAAGATGGGGGTTTTATCACACAGGGTGAACTTAATGTTTTTCTCGTTGTGCAGGAAAACCTACACCGTCTCGTGATTATTGATGAAACTAAACCCCCCCTCAATAATGTGAGCTTTTCATCATTTTCATAAAGAACGCCTATCGTAAGGGGGGTTTAAAAGTTGGGCAGGTTTTCTCGCACGTAACAACGGCAGCAAGTTTCAACAATGACCACAAATCTGTAGTCAGCTGATTGTGCATGAGCATGGTGTGTGCATGAGAGCTAAGGATCAAGGCTCACATAACTGAGCGTGCATGTGCGATGATTGCATGCTATTTCACACTGAAACTTATGATTCAAAATTATTTGTTTAAATAAGTATCTACACCCAAATAATCACATGCCTCAACAAATCAGCAAATGAAGTGGCAAGAGCAAAATCCAATAAGACAAGTAAATACAACAAGCCTGGATGGTCCGAATATGTTACAGTGCTGGTAAACCCATACAATGCCCAATGTATGACAACTATGGAAAAAAAACAAAGCTAGGTGTAAATACGCAAGAAGATACATAAACAAGCATGAAAACCAACTTAGGAGTTATAACATCGCCAAAATTCTTAGAAAATCTTATGCGAAGGACTTTTGGAACGAAATTACAATAAAGACAAACTCTAATACACCATTACCAACTTTGATAGATGGCACTTTAGGCGAAGATGATATTGCAGAGTAATTTCAAAACCACAACCAAAAGTTATTCAATAATATAACAAGTGACTTTAAGTATCAAAAGGCAAATAAATTAACTAATGATACAAATGAAATAGATGGAGGGATATGCGAAGTCAAGAAAATGATATTCGAACTATCAAATAATAAATCATGTGGAAATGGTGGAATTAATGCGGAACACCTGAAATATGCGTCAGAAAGGCTGTCAGTGCTATCGAGCCTATTAATAACTTCTATGTTTAACCATGGATCTCTTCCAGTCAACATGTTGAGAGTTACACTCCTACCTATAATAAAAATAAAGCGCAATCTATTTCATCATTTGACAACTACATACAAATTGCATTGGCCACAATTATGAGCAAAGTCTTTAAAAAGGTTATATACAATAGAATAGAAACCCTCCTGTCGACTACATCGAACCAATATGGATTTAAGAAAAAAACACGGGACAGACCAGTGTATCTACGTGCTGAAAGAAGTGATAGATATGCATGCTATCTTGAATAAATAAAGCATTTGACGATGTAAACCAGGACAAACTATATAGAATATTGGATAAAAAAAGGAGTACCCGGATATATCATGAGAATTATCATTATTTGGTATGAAAACCAGCTTTTCTGCATCAAATGGGGCGTTACAGCTTTGCAAAGCTTCAGCGTATCGAATGGTGTAAGACAGGATAGGATACAGGATGGGATACGTTTATAAAGTATATATAGATGAGCTAAGTGTCACATTAAATGACTGTAAGACTGGTTGTTGTTTAAATAATGTACTTCTTAACTACATTATGTACGCAGATGACATGGCACTTATTGCACCATCGGTCAAAGGACTAAAATTATTGATAAGATTGTGTGAACAAGTGGCAAGCAGACTATATATTACATTTAATTCGCAAAAAAGTGTTGTCATGTTATATAGATCCAACATAATGAAAACATATAATTTTTCAAAGTTTTACCTAAATTATAGAGAACTCAAAGAGGTGACAGAATATTGCTATCTAGGTTATATTACAACGAATGAAGATCATATCCCCAAGTGACCAAGCCGTAGTACTAGACGGCAGCGAAGTCGAGCATGTCAAAGAGTTTGTGCTCCTCGGAAGCGTAGTCCCGAATTACTCCGACAACGTGAGAAGACGGATATAGCTTGCCTCAGCTGGATTCGGTAGATTGAAGATCGCAATCTAGCAAAAACGTGAAATAAGCAAGCCCCTGAAATTGAGACTATACAAAGCGCTCATCGTTCAATTTCAACGTACGCCGTGGACCATGAAGTCCGAAAATGGCAGGCATTTGAAATGCGATGCCAAGACCACAAGGCCGTCCGCCAAAGAAATGGTTCACCTAAATCCGAGAGGACACCAGCCTACCACTGGCGACAGCATAACGCAGAGCGGTGGAAAGGCTAGACTGGCACAGAAAAGTCACGGAGAGAGCGAGGTTTCGGAGAGGAATACTACCATAAGTCAAGTAAGTCAATCAACGCCAACTTTAAAAATCACCGTTATTCTTCATTTACAAAACGTCCTGAATTTAAGCGAAAAGTTTTAAATAATTGAACATATATGTAGATAAAGTTGATTGATTTATATTTTGTATTCTTAATACAGCTAAATGAAAACCATTTAACAAACTTTTCAACTATCCTGTGTTTGACAAGGGCCGGTCAACGAATAAATCAAATTTTCTATATGATGGTAAATTACTGTAGTATTTACTTTTAATTTAATGCATTGATATCATTATGTGACTAATAAAAATGTTGATGGACGACAACAGCAAGATATTTTACATTTGAATATATGACAATACACATCCAAACAAGGTTAAATAGCAAGCAATACAGAAAATATTTTAAAATGTTGGATGAAGCGTTTGAGAATTAAGATAATTTATGGATTCGTATAAATGCTTTTTTAAAATTAAGTTTTGAGATTATGATAGTCTCAACATTGTCAAGACTTTTGTGAAATAAGAATGCATTAGTGTAGCATCGTAATATACTCAAGTCACAATAAAGAAGCCAATTTTCATCATTAACAAAATCTGCTTATATACCTTTCACGTTTTCATCCAGAAAAAAGCAAGGAAAAATAATAAACAAGGAATTTTAGGAAAATATTTGTAGGGCTTTGTTTGATGAATTATTATATTTCCAAACAAGAAAAATCATATTACAAATATGTCTAATGAATTTTACATAAATATGAGTCGTAACTGGTCGTAAATTGAAACAAATAGTGTTGGCCTTTAAAATAAAACATATACAACGGACATAAATATGAATAAAGCATGAATATTCAACTGAATTTGAATAAAAGCATGTATATAAAGCCGTGTAATAAAGACGAACAGTTTAAAAAGATAAATTGGTTGAAAAAAAACTCGCCAGGACGCAAGGACGCAAGTGGTATAAGTATGTAATTATTCAAGCAAATAAAGAACTTATCTTAAAACCTATACGTTTTAGCATTTTTTATGTTTTTAACAGTAATTTTCCCGGATTAAGTGAAATACTGTTAAGATATTAATATACCTAAATAGAATACAAGGCAAAAATACTTTATACTCGGACCTTTTTCGGTAGAGTTGTCGCGCGGATGTAACAGGCTCGTCGCATAAAAATGTGCTTCTAAACCATTTAGATTAAATGACATACCTTTAACACGGCTGTTTAGAGCGCTTGATTTATTGTGAATAAAAACAGTTTTTGTAAAAAATTTAACATTCTGCGCAAAATGGTGCTTTTCATTACCTTTTCGAATAGATATCCAATCACAATAGTGGTTACAACGAGATTACGAACCAGCATTTACAATTTGCTCTATCTACATATTGGGTGCATTTCTTTTTGTTCAGACCTTTTAGACACGGCAGTTACTTTTGCCTCTTTTGCGGCCACTTATTTAATCCTCATTATGTAGTCATTAATTGTATGTGCATTGCTATCAGCCAGGAAGGGGTTCGACTTTTCCCATTAAACACAATGTATTAAATGGTAAATAATACTTAATTTTAAATAGAAATCCCTGCGATAGAATTTTCCACTTTTTTCAGTATATCTGAGACACTTCATAAATTGGAATACATCATAACATAATTCCAGTATGTATTTTAGTTTTTGAAAACATAGAATTTGATAATGCACAAAAATGTACTTTTTGAATAGAATGTACACCATAATTTCAGAGACCGCAATAATTCTTAGATGCTAGACTTGTGTTTACCTAGTTAAAAGTGATAATTATCAATTTAATTGCTAGAATGTACACAAAGTCAAACTGTGATATGAATATAATTATTTTGATTATTTTTCATGCTTAAATTTAGTGTAAACATCAATAGTTTTCTTCGCATTCAAATAAAAAAAAAAACATTCTTGAGAGCAGTTATAATTTGCCAAATGGTATTTTATCATCCCTGGATGTTTTTGTATACGAATTTTTAAAATGTTTTTTTTTGTAATCCAAAATGCCAAAATACTTAGCAAAGGGATTTGATAAAGTGGGTTCATAGATGGATTAGTATGGATTAGTATGGATTAGAGATGGATTAGTAAATGAAAACTACTAAATTGATCCGATTAAATGTTTGTAATGCCTTAAGGTTTTGGGGTCTGATGATTTCACTATAGCTCATATTCTCTAATGATAAAAACTATGTATTATGATAAATTGATAATTTAAAACAGGTAATTTAAATGGACATATAGGCCTAAATTTTATTTAAGGATTACAATATAAATTGCAAATTTACTTTTTTTATTAGATTTATCATATTAATAATAATATAATACATATAATACATTAGAAATTATAATAATATTTATTATTCATAGAATAATGTACCGTTTATCGATAAAATCACTATGAGAAATCATTGTTTAGATAGTTATTTTGTCATCAAACATTGGGAGAACAATTATTTTCAAGTGGATATTACGAGAAAACTAGAAAACATACGATGGTGATGGAGACGAGGTTTTATGACACTATAATTGTTTGATGACACTATAAGTTGGATAGTTGGATAAAAATATACCTTATGCTATTTGACAGAAAATATACCTTATGCTATTTGACAGAAGTTCTATCGTAGGCATCACCTATAATTTTCGGCTTAAACAATTTATAGCGCATGAAATTAACCAGTTTTTGCTACTCTTATGCAGCTTGATTTGTTAACACATGGATTATTTATCAAGCACTCTTAGGATACCTTGAGTTATACTTAGAATTAAAAACAACTAATTGGCCATTGAGAAACTGTCGTGTTTAAGACAATTCAGACTTTTCAGACAAAAACGCATGTCTTTTCATCCAAACAATCAAGTTAATTCAGACTTTCCAGACAAAATATAAGACAGCTGAGAGTTGTCTTTAAAGTCTAAATTTAGTTACGTGACGCAATATTTTGATTTAAGGTTTTGTTTACTTTTTTTGTAAAATATGTGCTTTATTGTTTATAAATGGTGATTTGGTGACATTGTACATTGCTAAAAACGAATTAACTCATTTTATATTGGTTAAAGCCTATGTTTTTACGAAAATAATGTCGAAAAATCGATGAGGTAACCTTGACCTCAAAAATTCAGATTTTCAAAAAATCCAAAAAAAAAACGTTTCATTTTACACGTTGTCTGAAAGGTCTTAATTATCTGGAAAATCTTAAAAGACTGGAAATTCTGGACAAAAAAATGCGCCCTTTATATCCTTTCTGAATCAGATGTATATATAGGTTTTAGTATTTTATATAACATATTTTTATATAGATTTTTAGCCTGAAGCAAAATTTAATCTATAACGAAATACACTTAATGTGGTACATCAAATCTCAAACATCCTAACAAACTCATACTTGTATCCGCCATTATGTTTTGAATACTCATGCCCTTTGAGCTGGGGCATTACTTTTCCATATCCCTCTAACCGATTACCATTTGATTAGAATCTTTCGGCTATTATTCCCATTATGACTGCGTTTTAATGGGCGAGTTTGTGTGTGTACTCTTTCTGTACTCGAGCATTTTAGGTAGGGGCTTTTACAGAAGCGCTCACGATCCACCATTTGAAAAAGGTTCATTTTCAGTTTTGATGTTAGAACACCATATAAAAACTAAGATTTCCTTGCGTGAAACCATTTATGAGAGAGGAGTGTTAGGGTGCTTCTTATTTTACCTCTACTACTTTCAGTACAACTATTTGGTCAGAGCGGCAGGCTCACATCCTGATTATGTCATCACTAAGTGTAAAATACATCCCAACATGCACATGCATAGTTAGGTGACGCAACTTTCTTGAAATATCCCGCGAGCATTTCGATGACCATAGCGCGCGTCTTAGTGAGATTACATAGTTATCAAAGGAACGGCATCTTTCCACTGTCTGGCTCTGAACACAGCGGGATAAGTTTTGACAAGAGGAGGGTTGGTTAGTTTGAATTAATATTTCAGCGGCTTTAATATATAATTATTCTTTGAAACTTATATGATGAGAAACTAAAAGGACTGAGCTAACCGATAGTAATTTTATAATTCTTGTATCTTTAAAAACGCCTTAGTTATCCCGAGTTGGAAAACGCCATATTTTTGCAAAATTGCATATGAATACTTATTTCCCGGTTCCCCGTTTTTCCATTGTTCTTTCAGTGCCAATAAATAACTAATCGCCCTGTTCAGTGGGGAATTACTGAAGCAGGGTTGTCTTCCG
>LQRL01000496.1:0-10622 GCA_001703475.1 Hydroides elegans
ATATGCCGATGCCAGGGCCGAAATGGAGAAGATCCTAAAGGATGGCTGGAGGGCCCAGCTTCCGTAGATACATTTATGATTGGTTCCGATGATTAAAAATAAGTAAATGATAAAGTGGGCATTATCTTTGTATTTGTTTGATTAAAAAATACTTATAAATGCATATACAAGATGACAATATGGTGCGATTCAAAGGTTACAAATTAACTAAACTGCCTGGGTTCAAACTATATATGCAGCGTTAATAACAGGGATATATTATACATCTATAAACTAAATCCAAATTCGTTTAGTTTATTGACAAAAATGAGTTCAATCATATGGTACCGCGTTCGAGCGAAGCCAAAATTTAAACATACTTAAACATTGAAATCAGAAAACATGCATAGAATACTTTATTTGAGTTTCTTATAACAAGTTAACTTTTCACTACTTAAAACAACATTTCCCTCCTAGATTCGGTTACACTTACCTCATGAAATGTCGATTAGGATTATTGGCAGAGGAGGAGAAGGTTTGCTTTTGGCTGGCATTGTTATGCAGAGCACATATACAGCGTTTACTTTCTTTGAAAGAGGTCTATTCTGTTCGGCCATTTTGAGTAAATATTGGGTTTATGTGCTCAATGATGACGGGACGCCCCAAATTCCAGGTACACCAAGTGAACTTATCATAACCTTAATCCTAACTAATATGCAACTGACATTGAACAGATAAGTATGAACATAAAATGAAATTAGATTATAACTTGGCGAGCTATCCCTCGCTTCGAACGCTCATCACCAAAGCTCCCATAGTGATTCCCCACTTTTGATTCACAATTCATTGATAATTAATCGGGCTTCGAATTTTTAATAGATTCTGTTTAGTTAAGTTGTACAATATCCTTCGAAAAAAAAACATATGCAAACTCAGTTATTCTCTTCTTAAAAGTGACGCACGAACGCACGCTTGCACGACATCAACTAATAAACGGATATAACAAAATATCATTATCAATTTGGGTTGTCGATTCAACGCTGAAAACCATAAATGAATTCATAAATGACACTTTCGATATGTAACGTTGTCTCTGCCTAATTTTCTGAGAGAAAGTAACACTGTTTTTTTTCCTAGCATTTTATTAATCTTGCCATTCATTTTTTTAGCCATATCCGTTCATGCAATTCTATTATACTACAATAACAGTGATTGTAATTATCTTTTGGATTTTTATTGACATGACAACATGGATTCAGTTCGCCTTTTTGGTTTCTGTATCGTTAGGTGTCTCTTCTCGGCCATATAAAGATCACCTGTATGGGTTACAACATATTCATACGCGGTGCCGCCGGCTGCGAACAAGAACGCGCCATGTTCACATCATTTCCGTTCGCTCGGCCAAAACCATGGGAATTTGCCTTAATAATTTTGGTATGCCCCAAGAGCAAAAAAAAGTATATCCGAAGAAGATCATGAATCAAGCAAGGATAAGATAATTCATAAGAAATTAGGACATTTTGCGATAAAGAACTGTTACGGCTAGAAGCGACCAATTATAAAAGACTCGAGGGTGAATAAAAACAGGTAAGTTGTTTTTGAATAGTAATATTTAGTTTTTTTAAGTATGTTTGAGACGAAAAAGAATTAAGTCTATCAAAGTTCGTCACAGTTCGCCGCGCTCGCAAATAAACAATTTAAACGCATCCGGGTGGTGTACACGGTTTTGTATTGTTTTGTTTTCGCGTGAATTTGCTGCATCGGAATTCAAATTGCTATATGTGTACTTTAAACTTGATGATTTACATTTGAACGAAAGGTTTTAATTAACTCAACTTTCAATTAATCTTAGGCACAAAATTGATTCATCAGTATTTATAGACCTACATTATTTTACGACGATAGCTGAATATAGGTTCAAGATTTCTATGAATTCACGGCAAAAACTAAATTCGCCTAAGGATCAGTTCACATATGGCCACTAGATGAGGATTGTGCTCAAGTGCTTCCACAAATAATCACAACTGTTCGTCATAAAAACACAGAACGGACAGAGCCAAAGGTTTATCTGTTTTAGAGCTTCTCCGTTGATATGCAAAATAAATGGCAACGGTATAGGGGCAGCTTAAAATATTGCATCTAGAATTCTTTCCCGAAAATTTGTACCCCTTTTCGCCTAATGTCAGTGTTCCAACCATAATATCTCCGGAACGAAATAGGGTAAAAATTCTGACAATATACCAAAATAAAGGTGTAACAATATAGATTTATATTCCAATATTGATTTTTTTCAAATAAAGATTAAAGTTTGAATAATTGCAATTTTAAATTTATGAAATGGTCTGCATTGTGTTCCCGAAAATTTGCACCCCCTTGTTAAACATTAAGACTCAGTTCGATATTTCAAAGAAATGAATATGAAATAATTTTTAAATCAATAAATATCATTATGTGAGCGCAAGTTGATGAATTAACTGAAAAAATAATGAGTGATAACAAATTAACGGGATGCAACTAGCTTATGTGTTGAACGTAAAGATTCATATATTTGTCTTGCCCACTATAGAAATATAAATTTAAAAAACCAATCATATATCATTATTAAAAGGTTTTCAGCTCGACTGTTATGCTCTTCAATAAACTAGATGTATTTGTATTTATCTTAACATAAGAACTTATCATCACGCCTTTTAACTAGACTCTCTTTATAATCAACACATGATAGCTCCCATGTGCCTTCGAATTCGTCTCTCATAACTGACATCTCATGTAGCACCATGTTCAAATCAAAGAATAAGACTAAAAAGGTATATTAATGCATCATATATCGTTTACACGATGACTATTTCACAAAGTTTTGTGAAACTTAATTCTATAATGTATATTCAGTTTTTATACATGTAGTTGAGTGCCTAGATCATTATTTATACCATTGATGAATTACACTAACAAATTAAAGTTTAAAAATGACATTTTTATTTCCTTTCCACGCATATAGAATTTTAAATATAGATCTGAGTAGATCTAGCTGGATAAAAATCGATAGAATCATGGTATTCTGGCAGGGGTACAAATTTTCGGGTACACGCATTTACCCCAAAATATTTTTTCAACTCCATATATATCTTTAATTTGCAACAAAACTTAAATATGTTGTAAATATGTTCAGAGCTAACATGTATACCTATAATTTGAATTCATAATATTGGTTGCATTGCTTATTTATCAATGCAAACTTCGAAGTCAAACTTCATATAGTGCGAAAAAGGGGTACAAATTTTCGGGATAATAGTCTACTTATTACACAAATTCAAAATTATGGTAGGGTGCAAAACTAATATGAAATGATATAATCCGGAATTGTTTAGCACACTGTTAAGCCCATTAAGTAATTAACATTATAACATCATACACTTGTATTGATAATATGATGTGTTCCCTTTCTAAAGTGTTTTTGTCTTTTTCTGCATCCCGTCCCACTTTCTACATTTTTTTAGCACTTTTTCTCGTTCGTGTTAATTGTTAATGTCCAGATAACTTTCTGCAGAGATTTTAAGATAGAAATGCTTGGGAGCCGATGTTAAATATACCAAATATTGATTACGCGTTTTATATTCTTAATATTGTGTGTGTCTATAACATCATAAATACGCAAGGGATAACTAATATATTTGACGATTTTGACATAAATGATCCAGTATCCCTCTCATATGCTGCAAAATATGCGAAAAAAACTACAAATTTCAAGAATGTTCCTGATTTTTGTTCAGTTCCAGATAAACTATCTATGCAGATGAAATGCATTCCCGAGTTGTGTGCGCAATGTGTGGGATGAACACATAACCAGAGATACGAAAATAACGCAAATCATTCGGTATATTTGTACAATATAGCACTGATATCTCTACCTAAGATCATTGCTTGCAAGGATTCCTGCACGAGCCACTAGATATACCACTTGCCCAAGCAGAGATAACAATGATAACCTAAAAGCAGCCACATAATTAGTCCTGCTCGAAAAAAAGTCTGCTGAGACAAGGGCTTCCACTTTACGTTCCTCGTTCCATCCGTTTTTCTAGTAGACCTCGTTTCAATGTAAGACTTTTCGTATATTGGATAATATTAAGGTTAGAAATGTTTTTTTTTTATATCGTTGAAGATTGTTTATCATAAAAGTATGTTATAAAGGATAGTGTCAATATGACGGTAATTAAGTTTATTACAATTGAGTTTAAGTTTTAGCTGAGGGTTTTCGAATACATTCATTCGCATCTGATGGTGTTCGAATACATTCATTCATTCGCAGTTTTTAATACATGTTTGATCAAACACAGCGCAGTATCCGGTAAACGCTACTAGGAATTCAATTCGCGGTGAAAACCAATGGTAGAGTCTACAGTCACTTAAATCAATCATGAAATAAAACATGAAAACGTTTCTCAAATCGCTTCAGTTGATTTTTTTTTACATATTTTCATTGTTTGCCTACTATATACGCGTGACGTTTTAACTTATTTTGAACGAATACGGAATAAAAGGGTCCGCACAAAACGATCCCGTCCTTAACATTTTCAATATCGACAAATTAGGAAAAATGCCCCAAGAAAAGAGTTTTGGATAAAGATTATGAAAATTATTTTGTTACTTATTATAATATTTACTGTGTTTGAGGGTCATAAACTTGTTGGCCAGAACTCTTTTTTATCCATGTTGTATCTAAAGTGAGATTTTATGATTTGATACTTTTCCTATGTTGTCGACATCGGAAACTTTATGGCGCATACCACGTTGACCATTATGGCACCGTTCGGGCCAAAGACTTATCATTGGTGACTTTCAGACCTGATTTATTCGACCTTAGCCATAAGATAGATAAGGTGATACCTCTTGCATGATATAGCAAACCATAAGGTGACTTATGTGAATTTTGTTAATGATAATGTAAGTGTATCAGATTATAAATTATAGATGTTCAGCAATATCATTTATAAAAAGTATTTATTTGCGTATTTCCTTTTGAATGCCCGTTACTCATTCGTTGACATTTCTGCTTCTGAACAGAAGCTGTTTGCATTCAAACAGCCTGTGATGATTTTCTGAGGATTTTTTGTCCAAATTGCCAGCTAATTTCCTCCATAAATAGTGATCATTATGCATATGTAAATATGCTCATTTTGAAGGGTGGGACTAAGGACGGCTGTGTTTGTTCACCATCAGCCAAAGGTGAATAAGAATAAGGTTAGTCAATATATGAATGCACTCTGTACATTATATCGTGAATTCTATCGTCAATATTGGAAGCGTCGCTTTTTGTTCAGCGTCACAGGGTGAGTGTGAGCATTCGTCAAATTATGCATTTTTTTCGCAGGAAACTATATCTAAATCTGGCTGCATTTGAATCACATATAAAAACGACTATAATTTTGGTTTATATCGGCAACAGCGTGTATCAATTTGGTGCAGATATTTTTGCAGATCACTCATTATTACTCTCGTAGGTAAGTTTATTTAAGTAACGTTTTGGCATTTAGTTCAATTTTTTTCGGGGACATAAATAATCTTTCACGATAATATAAGAATCAGGCGTATCAACATATTTTATGAAATTATTCCATTATAATTGCACAGCGTCTTTTTTCTAGCATATAGGGTTTAAGAATTCTGTGATCGTTTTTGATCCTCCTAAATTGAATCAAGTCGCCCTCGCCGTCATCGGTGAATAGAGCGCGAATTTGAAGGTGAAAAGAAAAATAAGTTGTGGGTTCAATTTCATGTCTCGTATGAATATGGGATTGCAGTTCGTATGTAAATCCCTTGTCTATATTGACTCAACATGTTCAGCAACGTTTACCTTACCCTCAGGCACAGGCCTAGCGTATTGACCTTCCCCAAGCAAATCATTTCACTCATTTTGTCGCAGGACTGCCTCACGATCAGAGCTGGGCATTAGCAAAAATATATTAGAAACGTACAAATTATGCCTTAATTGATTCGATTTATTTTCTAAATTGTGGATACTATGAAACTAATTTAGCGAAAAACTAATTGGACGAGTATAAGAGTAAAAGAGTGCGCTTCTTATGTTACATGTACATAAATCTATGCAGAATATGATGGATAAAAGCTCTACGATCATGTGTATCTTAAATACAAATCTATAGTTGTGTCAAGTGCAGTATAACACAGGGCAATTAATGTAATTTGAAAAAAAAATAATCGAAATAATTTGTTATATAAGTTAATCATCGAAAGAGGGATGCGAGTGCACGAGGCAAGATGTTGGCATAGCTGATTTTTGGAAAGAATTGTCAGCTTTGTCCCACCATGCCAAGTGCATCCATCATTAACAACATCTTAGAACAAAGCTAAAGTGGAATTGGATTCAAGATTTGTAAAATTATACGATAAAGAGGTGTGACGAGCGAAGCATAAGAAACGGAGGTAGCATTCAAGAATTACTTCGATGGAAGGACTCAGATAACTCGAGATGCTAGCTATTCGTTGACTAGACTTATGATAATGAAAATGGATGTGCAGCATATTGTCTCACAATTTCTTTGTGTTTTTAGGGTAGAAAAAAATATTTTTGACTACGATCTAACATATAACCTTGGTGGCTATAAAAATGAACTGTAACTGAAAACGATTTCATACATAGGCTGATTCCGGGCGGGACCAGCACCACTGGCTCCACCTGGTCTTAGTATAACTGCCGAGAATCGTTACATATGAAAGAATTTCATAAAATTATATATAAATTAGATGAATTGGTATGACTCGAACGTCTATTGGAATTAAAAAAAGTGAAACAATGTATAAATTGGCAGAGGCATATGATATTGTTTATGAAATTATATGAAATTGCTAAAAAGTGTAGTAATTAGACAATTATATGTTTTGACTTATACTAGTCTAAATGATAACATGGGAGAAAAATACTTTATCTCAGCGAACCAATTTTGGAATTCGTGCTTTACATTATACCATAAGAGTTATATGTGTCTTTGGCACTCATGTAACCTAGCTCCAGTAAGTTAAGTCTGACTGCTATTATCTTTTCGATATCGATAAGCTAAAGAGTAAGGTAGGTCTTCTTCCAGATAACATGATAGTCCGCTGGATAACGCGTCGGGGCCTTGAAGAAAGGCATTTTGTGTCTAGACTTATGGAAAGAAGCTTTACAATTTCCTTTTTTCATATAGAAGAAAGGAATATCAAATGGTTGAATGAATATCATTCGAGACCCATTCGAGATGAGTCGAGACCCTTTTCGGTCTTTTAGTAACCGTCACCCTTTTCGGTTACATTTCCGAATGCGCTCTTAGTTTGTTTCTTTTTTTAAAATAAATGAATATATCATAATATATCCTATTTTCTATTTATTCTGATCAAAATTTACATGTGGCAAACAAAATGAAAATAAATCATAAAATTGACGAGAATTATTGAAAAAAAAATATGTAGAAAGAGTCGTTTTAAAATATCATAACAAGATATAGTTTCATTTTTCATCATATAAAAACGGATGTAATATCAAATGTGGAAAAAAATATTTACTCTTATGCTAACACTTTTTGAAATTAGAAGAAAACGAGTTGGAATATGACAATTGTGGTCTTGATAAACTAAAATTTACATGGTGGTATTAAAGTGCTTGAAATAGGGTATCCGGTCTAAAGTCCCCGGACCAAAAGTCACTAAAAATGCAGCATAGGACATAAGTCCCCGGACATTAAGTCACCAAAAACTTATTATCTTTTTTTTTATTTTTATGAATAACGTTTATGCAATATTAAAAATATTTTTTAAAAAATAATACGCTTCTATCTTTCCGGTTGGCACAGCATGTTTTTTCTCTACAATTCCAGTTGTTGAGACCACAATCCTAAATATCTATCTAATTTTCAGTAAGACATCATAGTTTTCTACTTACCCGATATGTAAGAAAACGCTAGACTATCATATTAAACGATTGAAATAAATACTATGATATTAGTATTCTTTTTTAAAAGAGGTTCAATTAACTAAGCAATAACCTTTTCAATTATCGATATTGACTCTATCTATTTCGAACGTTCAATGCGATACCACGATTTGCGAAGGGTCTTTCATGTTCAACCTTGACAGTTCTCAATGTTAACAAATCTCCAGCGGACGTTCCATGCGATGTTTGTTTTACGATTAAAAAAATCTTACATGAACGTTATCGATATTTGTCATAAGAAAACAATTGGGACTTTATGTCCGGGGACTTAATGTTCTATGTTGCCCAAACTGGGGACTTTTACGGGGACTTTATGTCTGGGTCCTTTTTGGTCGGGGACTTTATGTCCTATGTTGCCCAAATTTGGGACTTTTTGTCCGGGGACTTTATGTCCGGGGACTTTTTGGCCTTGATTCTTGAAATAGTGTTCTTTTATTCATACCATACGAAGTGGTGGGTGTCAAAATTTAGGGGCAGAAGTGTCTTACGCGGGGCCAAAACATCTTTTGAAAGGGGACGAAGTGTCTTCTGCTAGGGGCCGAAGTGTCTTCTGTTAGGGGCCGAAGTGGCTTTTCCAAAAAGGGCCGAAGTGTCCGATCGGGGCCGAAGTTGTAGAGGCCGAAGTTATAGGGGCCGAAGTGATCGGGGCCGAAGTGTCCGAAACTCGACCCTAGTTCTTCCGAGAAAACCAAGTTCTACTTGAATATATAGGTCATTCTCCGCCAAAGTTTCCAGCCAAAAAGTTTCCGGCCATAAAGTTTACAAAAAATTGACAGCATGTGCCATCAAGTTTCGAGCCAAAAAGTTTCCGGCTATATGGTTTATGGTTTGTTATTTTTCGGCTGACGCGAACGATATTAATTGTAGAGACACCGACCACTTGCCGATAATTGCACATCCATGACATGTCATGATTTGATTAAGGTATGGGTTAACTATTCATTGATAATACTGACAACTCTACTCATCCCTGTGATCACCGATAAAAATAACTTATTACATATAGTGTTACTGAAATTTAGCCCTGTGACCCAACTTCCAGCTACAAAATATTTGGTTGGATTCTAGACCCGACTTATAAACGACGCATGTTTTATAAACTAGCAAACCGCAAAGTAAGAAATGCACATAAAGCGTCAAGCGCATAATGACAAAACAAATTTGGAAAGTCCAAAATCAAACAAAAATTGTGACTAAGAGCAAGATAGACTCAGGTACCTGGCAGTTTGCATATTCAAATGTTAAGAAATTTAAGCATGAACAAATATACTCGAATTTGAACCCCAAAGCGTCGCCTAAAAATCATGTATTTTATTCATAAAATTCAATGTTAAACGTAAATATTTTTTGTCGGCTTTATTTCATGTCGCTTTACTTTCCCCACAATCCATGTCCTCTCATGTATTTTGTATAGGAAACTCCTTGAAGCGCCTTGAAGCCTGTTGGTTTTTAAGACAGTGGCTGGGCTTACATTTAAAAATCGATCATTAGAAAGTTGAGTTTGCTTGAAAAAAAGTATCTAATGTGGCAATGCCCTCACATAGATTTTTGTTATAGACCAAATTTATGTTTCATTGGCAAAATATTTGAAACAGCAATGGGAGTGCGATTTTTTTTTTGGTAAATCATTAAACTGTATTTTTTTGAGGATCAAGCAGTTGTATGAAATAACATAGTTTATAATTCAAATTTTGTCCCAAACATGATCTGTTAAAACTTCCTTTCGTATGAAAGCTAGGATATTCCTTCCTTAACACTAATAAGAATTAACCTAACCATTTATAACTATGTAAAAACTTACCGTCATAAATTCTGTAAAGGTAGATATATCACGATTTCTGTAGCTTTTAGGGAAAATCGATCTGTTATTACATTCTATGAATACTTTAATGTGCTGGAAAGCTGAATTAATATTTATTCAAGCAAGGGAAAATGGTAGAGTGTCTTTGAATAAGACCCCGTATAATATGTTACCGTTACAAATCGACCCGTGTTCAAACAATACAAATTACACATTTGTTTGCAATCAATTATGGTACATTAGAAAAGCAACAAAAGCAAGATCAACATTTATATGGATGAAAGTCGAACCTGTTAGAAATAAAAGAGTACGCGAACATTGAGTAGTCCAAGCTTGTTCAGAAGCCTTTTACAAAATCAATGAGTTTGAGAAAGGGCTTTCAAACCAGTGACATCATAACCACGATTTGGTTAATTTTGCCTGAGGTGTCATTTTGGCTAGATCGTGCGTAGCGCGCCGAACAGTAACTCAACAGTCAGTAGAACCATTTTAGTCGCAAAATAATCTCTGTGCTGTAATTATTTTGATTACATTTAACATAACTGGAAAGGGCCTGGCCACGTTGGGAGGATTTTCTTGTTTTTCATTAACAAACCTGTATGGGAAAGCAAAACAACAAGCTTTTAGATAGCTCTTTGATTTTCCTTTAAGGAACACATTGAGGACAGGTTTGTTACATGAAAAAATGAGAAAAAGCTTTCGATGTAGCCAGGTGCGGAAACATTATGTTATACTATTATAAAATATATCAGGCGCGGATTTAGAGGGGGCCCATCCGGCGCGCGCCCCCTGTTCGCCCTTGTATGTTATACAAAAAATAATAATTTGCGCCCCCCCCCCCCCCCCCCCCCCCCCCCC
>LQRL01000496.1:26727-37158 GCA_001703475.1 Hydroides elegans
GGCATTCGTTGAGGAGATTCGGCGGGTTTAGCCTCATGCTCGGGTGGGTCAGGACATGGCAACGTGATCAGACGTGACTGGCGAGGGAGCACTGCCACGGTGACTTGAAAGCTAAAATGTTGCTGACTGCATATTGGGAACTTGTGTAACTCGGGACTTTCTTGGAATGTACTTGTGCAAAATTCCGCAGGTGGAGATACCCTGCAACATTAGAATGCATTCGTTACACATGATAACATTGTGTTCCAAACTATCATGTGTATTTTTCTAAAGAAACTATATAAACTCCAAAAGTATTGCAAATTGCTAGATTTTCTTCACTTATAAAAATTCATTGACTTTTTCGTAGTTTCAAATATACAACATAAATTTTCAATATCTTATAAATAAGATTTCCACCTGTATTCAATCGCCTTGGGAGCAGCGCCATGAGTTTGGTTGAGCCATGCGCTGATTTGGGAGAAGTAAAGATAAGACTTTACAGCCTGGAATAGAGACGACAGCTCAACCGACGGCTCTCCACACCTTAAAGAGTAAACATCGCAATCAAACTACATTTAAGCTACTAGTCAAGCAAAATTAAGTAAACATTTTTGCTACAAAAATTATATCGTTTGATTTGTAAAGATGTTTTTAGTCGAAGTCACTCACCTCTTTGGGAGTACCTGGAACTTCCATTGTTCAAGCAGTACATAATGTCCTCTGCCTCCCAAAGTAAGTTCAGCTTTGTGGTGGTCATGTAAGTCACACTCGGGCAGCAACAAAACCTCAATACACACCGGCACATTGTTGCGGCTAAGACTCCTGATTTCTCGTGTTATAGCGTCTTTTCGCTTACACTGCAAATATAACATCACAAAATCTAAATGCAATCTATAATTCTAAACCTTGTTTTCAATAAGGAATTGTATGGAGTATTGAATAGAACACTACCCAAAAACTATTAAATGTGACATATGCATGGTAAACTAAACTAGTGACCTTCAAACGCATGATTTACCATTGGGTTGACAGCAGGTGAGCAGTGATGAGTTGTTTTATCTTGACCTCCAGAGCAGTGAGGTCCTTCTTTCCAACCCTTGTATGAATCATGGGGCTGTCGACTTTCGATAACAAGAAGACCTAATTCAGACCACATCTCAGCTGGATCCATCTCTCCTTCAGATGCACACCGACCTCCTTTGATGAAAAAAAAACATTATAATAAATTGATTTCAAATTGCAACTAAATATTGATTCTTGAATATAAAACATGTCGCGAATAGTGCCACAATCTACGCTTTCCTAGTGTAAATGATCATACCTTTTCTCGATATTGACACTGAATTTATTTTTACTACTATAGGAGAGTGATGAAAACAAAACCTATTTGCATTCAGTGAGGAATTCTGGCACCTTTCTTTATGCATTAAGAATGCATTTCAAATGCGCATGCTTAACTTTTGTTAAAATCTACATTTCACTTTTTTTTCTTACATTCTTAAAGTCTGCAAGTTACGTTATAATACACAATCAAAAAGGATTAATGAGTGCATTTATTTAGAAAATACTACAATTTTATAACTTGAAAATATAAATTCCATTGCCGAACAAATCTTTAAATCAATGGCTAAATGTATCTAATATCGTTACAAATTATTACCCAAAAAGCTTACCTGTATTTTGCTTCATGGTGATACGTACAGGATCAAAAGGGAGGATGTTTAACTATTAATCATCTCATAACCAAACAGTGTACTCTTGTCTCAATTGCAACACTGCCAAACAAATGAAAGATACATATTTATACCACATTGTATTTTTTAAATAAACTGCCTGACAGTTTACAATATTTCCTAGACAACTTACTGAATTACTCATTATCATTTCTAGTATATATTTAAAGCCATTTCGATTTTTGATAATATGTTTTATTTCATGCCAGTCCATGCCAGTCACTTTTTGTAAACAAAGCTCTAACATATGTTAATTACGCAATATGTCTCTTGTTTACATACATGTACTCGCATCTCGAATACTTGTTATATGTTTATTTTATTTAACATCGCATACCTAAGCATGTTCCATTGCATTGATAATATGAACATGTATCCAACATCACACATTGATATTGACATTGGTTGCCCTGGAAAAGTTCTATCTTGACTCCACCTTGTCGAAATATAATTACTGGGTGTGATTCAACAGTTAATCAATAGAACAGCTGACGGATTTGTCCTTGTTAAATCATCAATAAAAATGGTCTGTCTGACCTATTAAATGTTGCTTTATTTAATAAATAATGTAAAACCAAACACAAACATTCAATTACTTTGAGATATAAGCCCATTAACCACTACGGAGAGCAACTTTTCTTTCATCAAAAGTTCCTTTCAACAACAAAGTCGATCAAAAACCAAAACAAGTCGGGTGACAACTCTTCCTCTTCCGGTCCAATTAGCTGTACAAAAAGGGCCCATTAATTTAATAATTTCACCTTTTGCAATCCAGGACCAAGATTACATGTTAGCATTATCCCTACTTTATTCAAAATGATTAAAAAAAATAATTTACTTGAAATACTGATTTAGAATAAATTAAGATAGATATTAAATGATTTTCCATTTTTGAATAGTATTTTGAGACACACTTTATTATCGAATGATAAAATCAATAGGCGCACATTAGCAGCATTAGAGAGATTGTGCAAAAAACAATTTTCGGGATAATACGGAGGTTGGGCAAAATAATGTATTTTTGGGCTTTTTTGGAAAACACTTAAACTCTTCCTACTAAGGTTGTTTGATTTTGTGCAATGTAGCTACATTGCAATGTGCAATGTAGCTGATGGATGGTCTGAAGCGAAATCCACACACTCCAAACACACTTTAATAGAAGGGCACCCCACGACCAAATTTTCAAAAAGTGTTTATTTGAGTTTAAAATCACTTTTAACATTGAAATATGCAAAAATAAATATTATTTAGAAAACTATTTTTTACAAAAATGTGTTCCTATTTTTGTAGCTAGCTGGGCTCACTGCGCTCATCTAGCTGGCTGGAATCACAAGAGGAACACATTTTATAAAAAAAAAATAGTAAAACTGGTATAAATGACCAATTTCTAGTTGTATTTCAGTTTATTATGCCTAGCTAGATCTCTCTGAATAAAATTAAACCCTAAATTGTCGAAATAATTTATAAAAATCAACAAAAATCTATAAAGGTGTTCCTTAAATTCTTGTAGCTAGAAGGCTATTTTTGAAAGTTTGTAGCTAGATGAAATTTGAAAAGGAACACCTTTTTTGAGGAACACCTCGTGGGGTGCTCTTCTTTAATATAATAACATGTTTCTGCCCAAACTTACCATTTTCGAACCGCATTAAATCATCAACCTTAGGTGGTGGATAATATTTTTCTTTTGTTATAAGCGCAATGTACCCGCCGTGGGTCACTTTTATTCCAAACAGACTTTTATTTAATCATGAATTCTGCCCAACCGCTCTATTAATTAATAATATCATCAAAGTTAAGCTTTCAACGTCATATTTGTAAGTGTTCGAATTGCCTTAAAATTGCTTCATTCATACACTGCTTTATACATATGAATGATATAAAATTAATCATAAAACATACTACAAACCAGCTGAGAAAATAAGCAATCCAAAGTAAGGTTATTCGCTGATGACACCATAATATACATCGTGTTAAAGAAAATGAAAAGACCACCAGCCTCCAGGGAGACCTGAATCAGTTAGCTAAGTGGGAATCGAAATGGAAAATTGCTTTTCACCCAGAAAAATGCCAAATTATCAGCATAAGTAGCCGTCGATCATTTTTCCGAAACAAGTACTATCTGCATGGGCATATGCTCTGCCATGTTGATCGGCTAAGTACCTAGGAGTTACCATCACAAGTTATCTAAGTTGGAATAAACACATTAACAATATAACACTCAAAGCTAATAACACTTCATCGTTCCTAAAGCGCAACCTACAAATCAATAACACCAATCTCAAGACTACAGCATATCAGACCATCGTGCGACCTCAGCTCGAATATGCCAGCAGTGTATGGGATCCCTTCACAAAGCATAATGTAGACAGAATTGAAATGGTCCTGCGTAGAGCGGCACGGTATTCCCTCAATCCGTTCAACAATACATCAAGTGTCACACATATGCTGAACGACTTAAGGTGACAGACCCTGGAACAGCGACCTCAAGCACAAAGGCTCACAAGTCTGTACAAAATCAGCAATGGCCACGTGTTCCTAGATGGTTATGAAACGCGGTTTATACCAGCAAACACACGCAATATAACATGCCATGACCAAAGCTACGCCATCACCTTGTCCAGAGCAAACTATCAACGCTACTCGTATGTTCCAGGAACCATTCGCGAGTGGAACGCCCTCACCTCACATGTCGCTACCGCACCGAACTAGAAATCATTCAAGAGGTGCCTATCTGAAGCTCAATTAATAAACTCAATCCTCCTGCACCCGCACGCACCTGAAATAGATATACAGCACTGCAGTTAAGGAACAAAAACCGCACATCAACTGTTGAAGTTCATGTAAAATAAGCAAACCAATATGACAGATCGACATGTGTATGTGCATGTCGATCTGTCAAAACAAAAGCCTTCAATTTTGAAATCGATCAGTTACGCACGGAAAAAAGAAGAGTTGTTTTTCTCAATTTTTGCGGCTAAGTGTGGGAAATTTATGATAACGCACAACCTCGGCGTGATGCCATTAGGTATTGCCGAGAAGTAGAAATATAATTAAATTCGTATATAAAATATGACTGTTTACATGTCAACACAAAGGACCATATTCAATTTTAAAATGAGTATACCAATATGCATAAGAAAAAAAAATCATAAACAAAGTTGTTTCCAAAAACAAAGCATACGAAAAACATGTGTATGAACAAATATATTGGTGTCCCGTATTTTTGTATGTGACAGTCACATGAAAAAACACAAAGGTTCTCAAGTATCAGAAGATAGAAGATTTCATTTAAAATAATTTGAAAAACTGCACCTGTGTAGATTAACTCCTAATCATACAAATGTGGATATACTAGAAGCTCTTGTGCCATTAAAATACATGTGCAAACTGTTGACTAGACACATGGTTTCAAAACAAAAAAGTGCACGTGCAGACTAAAAATATATTGGACAATCAGATGAAGATGACTGTTGGTGGTCGGCAAAGACCATACACTACCGTTTGACAGATTGACTGAAATTTATCTGTGTCGTGAATGAGATGTAGTTCGGAGGGTAACATATCCCAGAGGCGTATAGATCGTGGGTAAAATGAATATTTGAATGTATCTGTTCTTGAACTGGGCTGGATAAGGTGGTAGCTATCTCGAGAGGGTATGGACATGGGTCTCGGAAGGTTCATTTTAAGGTGGGAGTGGAAGGCTTTCTGGAAGAATACAATGGATTCCAAGCGTCGCCGTTGCTTAAGGGACTACCATCCAAGGGGGGGGGGGGTGTATCAGGCTAGAAACACTCTGGCTAGTGAAGTCCCCAGTGACGAATCATGCTGCATTGCGCTTGACCTGCTCTATGCGGCTGACGTCACGATTGGTATAGGGATTTCACACTGGCAAGCTGCACTCAAGTTTTGGGCTATCTAGGGCTTCATATGCTACATCCTTGACTGTGGGCTCTCATTGATGGAGTGTACGTCGCACTGTGTTAAGGACATGAGTAAAACTGTTAGAGATGTTTTACAGTGTTCACTCCATCTCATGTAACAAGCAAGGGTGTCGCCTAGTCAGGGGTTACAAGAAACGAGTTCGAGGGATTCGCCGTCCATTGTGTGTGTAAAACGAGAGGGTCCTTTATGGTAATGGAGAGGACATTACACTTAGAGACGTCGAGGCTCATTTGCCATTTATGTGCCAAGGCGTAAGCATTGTCATGTCCTTTTGCAGTATTTCATGACTCCAAATAGGACGGCAAAGCAAATAATCACCCACAAAGAGTCGGACGGGAGTGTTTACAATGTTGTCTATATTATCAATGTAAATAAAAACTAGTGTTGGTCCCAGAACAGAACCCTATGGAACACCGTATGTAACATTGATTAGAGAAGTTTGAATACGATTTACAGATACATTTTGAGCATGACCAACGAGGAAAGATTATGTCCAGTTTAAGATAGGACCGCGAATACCATAGAACTTGATTTTTCAGGAAGTTTTGCATGGGGAACTCGATCAAATTCCTTAATAAAGTCCAGAATTATTTTATCCACTTAATACACTTTAGATCCTTTTTTTTAAGTTTGGAAGCCCAATTGTTGATGGATTTAATAAGCTGAGTAGTGCATGAGAGGTCAGACCGGAAACCCGAGGGGCAATACCTTTTCCGATTTTTTTTCTGAAAGCATGAAGTATTATTTGATTATATGCTTTATGGTGTTTGCATTGTTAGCATGGGCTCATAAATAAGGCACAGAGTAATACTCAGCATCATAAAATATGTAATTTCTTGACTAGAAACGTCAATCGACATACCACCCAGTAACGTAACGTTAAAAACAAAAAATTGACTGAACTAATATGGCAACATATGCAAATTAGCATTATGACGTAATAACTGCGTCGCCTGGAAAATACGGATCTGAAAAGCCCAGTGGCCTTATGTTTTCTTTATAAATACAACGTCAAGAATGTACCGTAATTACCTGTTATAACCCGCGGGTTAAACACCGATTTTACAAACGAAACACCTGGGTGTGGGTTATACACCGGTGCGGGTAACACACCGATTTCAAAAACATAAAATGGTCATTTTGAGATTTTCCAAAATTGGACATATCACAAAAGCATGGTTTTGACTATAAAACCGTCGGATGACAGCTAAGCTTAAATACCAGAATATGCATAACCTTATCAAAGTGGGGTTTTGCTATTACACAATCAGTGGTCAATGATGGTGAGAGATTAGCGAGCGCCACTGAACAGTGAGTAGCATTGATAAAATACAGGGTGAATCACATGGGTATTTGCTTTGTATAGTCTTATCATGTCAGGTGTATTTGTTGAGAAGACGATTTGAGGGCTGTGACAGATATGGGATAGGAGTGATTTATGAGTTGTGAAAAGAGGGGAAGTTTGGAGAGGAAAGTATGATCCTTTATTTTTAAATAATTGATAGTTTTTAACTATCAATTATTTTATAATTGATGGTTAAACTATCGATTATTTAAAAAAAAATAATAATCTGTTTAGGTATTTCGTTTTATAATTAATAGTTTTGTTTTATAATTGTATTTCACTGCATTGTATAGATATTTTGTTTCACTGTAAATCTACCTTTTCCCAAATCTAAGGGGTGCGTGTTATACACCGGTGCGGGTAATACACCGGTAATGGGAGGCTCGAAAAGCATTGCATTACAGGATATATTTGGGTAGCGGGTCATTGACCTGTGTTGCATTAAAGTGTGCGCAGTGTATTTTAATGCATGTTCACGTGTTTTAAAATAAAAATATCTACTAAAATGTATGTCTTATATCAGAAAAATTATTTACTATTATTTACTATATTATTCATAGTGCTTCCATAATTTTGGTCAATTTATTTCAATTTCGAAGAGCGAACCATATTATTGGCTCCCTTTAAAACTGCCAGAATGAAGGTTTGCACTTAAATGTATAATAATGATGCGATTCATGTCAAAAAATTTATAGCGTTCGGAAAATACTGCATATTTTAGGTAAAAAAAACTATCTCTAGACAACCGAATCACTCAATAATTATCACTTTGACATGTAGCATCAATATAATTCTCATTTGGGTAAAATTGATATATATTTTTTTAACTTAGGAGATGTGACTAGTTTTATTTTATTATTAACATTATATAAATTAAATAGAATTTTTGGAATTTACAAAGTACAAGAATAATTCAGGAAGGTTTTCACCAAAATCTTTATTGGCCAGAAGGAAATATTAAGATTGCTAGATTTTTACGGGCTCGGGTTTTACAATTCCCTATCAAGTATTCCGATGGTGAGTTATTATTTCGCTAAGGGATCCGATGAATTTAAACATTTTATCAAATGAATTTAATGGTAAAACTTCGGAAAGATATAGTATCGTCAAAATAATACAAAATAACAAATTTGCTGAGAACCAAACCGTTGACATTGAAGATTTTTCGCTGCCGAAAAGCTAAAACTTTAAACATAGGAAAAAATATTTAATTTGAGTAAAAATTTGATTTCATACGTACAATTAAACAAAACTTTAATAAGATCTTGTACTAATCAAAACATGTTCTTTTGAAATCCCTATAAAAAGCCTTGTCTCAAAGGATCATGTGCGATATCGTGGAATTTTCGCTCCCTTTCGATTTGCATGAAATTTGGTGATGTTATTATATTACATTTAAATAATAAAATAGTAAATTTTCATTGGAAACAAACGAACAGTTTTGTCGTAAATGACTATACAACAGGGGTGGGGTATCCTGAGTTTTTGCCTAGTTGTGCGTTAGAATATACTGTCCCTTTAATATTGTCCTGCCATTAAGTTCATTTTATATGAATGAAATATTTCAAAATTCATGTTCAATAATAAGAGTATTATTTTAAGGTATCTTGCTATTTAATATTATATTGAAAAACGATCAAACTAGAATAATATGCTTAAACGTGGATTGTATGATAGGATTGGATGATATTTAGTTTTTAAATAAAATTATTTCAATAATAATACCACAAAAATATTTTTATAAAAATATCTGAAAACCCTTAATCTAAAAGTGTCGAGATAATCAATATCCAGAACTTTGATATGGTTATTTGTTGCAATTTTATATGCAATTACCTGTATACCGGCCGAAATGGTGGCTGATTTCAGCACCATGTCGTATATCTTGATATATTTTTGGTCATTGCAATTAAAATTTTGAAATTCATTTATATATTTAATGCAATAAATAGTGAAAAATTATATTTCATCCAAAAAATTGGAAAATTAGACGTTTTACAGAAATTTTATAGAGCTTTGTAGCGAAATTTGATATTTCAATAGTCTAAGAAATTGCACGAAATTTCATGGAAAAGATCATTTTTGGTCAAGGGCGCATTCGTCCTCCAAGCTGAATTTTGGATATGATCTTGGTTTGCATTATGTCTTTCAAATTATATAAAATTCAGCTTGGAGGTCGAATGCGCCCTTGACCAAACTTTAGTTTATAGCACATGACATACTGCTTCGTAAATCCGATGAAGTCTCTCAATGTCTAGATATAATACACTGTTATGGGATAAAGTAACGATAAATCCACTATTTAATTATTTAGAAATATCATTCCAACCCTATCTAGCTTAGTTTACTAGGTAACTTATTCTTAATACGAGTATATCATTACGATTATGGAAGGGCCCCCTAAAATTATTATCAAATTAATGTGACATTTAGATGGTAAATAAAAGGATAAGTAGATCGAGTTGAAAAATAACAACACTTATTTCTAATGCCTTAAATAGTGGGCTTTCAAAATATATTAAAAAGAAATAAAACTTTGAAGAAAAAAATCTGTCTATTGTATGTCCTACTTCCGGAGCATTTTTCTTATATAAGTTGCACATGGTCCTTTAACTATTTGAGATTGGTTATTTGGTATTTGGATATTATTCGAAATCGGGTGGATTAAAGAATCTATGCCCTCCGTATTTTGAAGCATTTTATAAAATATTATTTGAATAAGTTCATCCCATAATTCAACCGTTTCAACCTATAAATGAGATTATTTTTAAATTGTTCGCATTCATTTCTGTAAGCATAGTGCTGAGTACTGAAGATGCTGCGCTATATAGTGCAATGCAAATACTGCACATGCATGAAGTGTCTTACTTTCAGCCCGCTCGCCCCTTTCGCCCCATATACATGCATTGCGTAATCATTGTTCTCAGCTACACAGAAATCCTCATTACGGTAATAAAGTTATAGTAATGTACTTGAATTTGAAAAGGATATGTACAAATCAATCAGTGAATACGAACCCCGCTTGTACAAAAATAAAAAATGGTCCCTTTTATTTACTTCCGGAAACATTTGTTTACATGTCGCGAAGGAGTTCAGAAGTCTTTAAAGTACTTTATTTAATTTCTCTGTCAAAAAATATACATATGTACATTTACGAACTGAATGTTATGTTCCTATTTATGCCCAGTATTAATTAGAATCTTATCTCGTACTCGTATGAATCATAATTTCTTCTGATCAGTTCCCTTCGCCACATGATATCGGTACAAGGGTGGACTACCGTCCTGCCTATTGTAGATAGGCCAACCCGTGGTCATAACATCTTAGACCTCTTCTTTACAACAAATGACTCACTTATAAATAGGGTTGAAACAATGCCTCCTCTCGGTGATTCCGATCATGATATTGTTTATTTGAACATCAGTGCCA
>LQRL01000505.1:0-16520 GCA_001703475.1 Hydroides elegans
GGGGGGGGGGGGGGGGGGGGGGTCAGATGTCATCGCGCCATGTCTTAGCCAAACTCTGAAACTTATAACCAGACTGTAAATAGGACAATATTGATGTTCTATGCTAGCCTTTTTATCTTGGACAAGTGAATATACGCTGATATTTCATTTATTTTTAATCGAAAACAATTTCATTGCTACAATTTTAGAATCTGTCACATCTGTTGAATAAGAATAATGTTTTGCTTTTTGAAAAGACATGATTTAGATTGGTTAAAAAATCTCTCAATGAAGATCATATTATGAGTTATAATCGAAGGCTCCCAGGCATAAAATGCAACATGTATCAAACTGCTTTGAGATAAAACCCATTATTTATAGATAATGTAGATTTGTAGTCTTTACTCATAGAGAGAAGCGTAGTTCATGATTGTTGTCAGCATTGAATGTTTGTCATAATTATATGCTCACTGCGTTTGACATTGCAATAAACTGGATTTGTTATGCTTGAAAAACTTCAGTTTAATTGCTTAAGAAGAAGGGTCATAGATATTAAGATAAATTCGAAATGAAAAATAAAAAGATTTATTGAAAGGACTTTGGCCATTGACTTTGGTGTGATCAAAGTGTGAAATTATGAGGCGGGACAACTTGTCTGCTGTTGACATTGCTATCGAGGATAGCAAATGTCATTTACGCCGCATCTTTACAAATGCAGAATAGGGTGGTGATAACCAATCGTTTAATCTAATGCGTCATTCTTTGACCACATGACAAGTTTAGGGTGACACAGGCGGTTTCCGGGAAAATATCAGAAGAACAAATGCACGGAAACACGAATTGAAACCTGACAGAACATTTGTTAGATTATCAACAAGATTTAAGTTTGGTTCAGTTGCTGTGAATGTTCTTTATGTTGACACACAGGTCAGAGAGATCATAAGACATTTTGGAAATTGATAACAAATGGTGCGGCCAGATATTTGTGTTTGCGATTTTTGGTTAATCGCATCAAAGTGCAAAGAACATATTATATGCACAGCGATGATGGATACACTCTATTGTTTTTTTTAAATTTCGCTACGAATATCTTAAACCTAAAAACCGTAGTACCCAGCTATTTATTTGGTGAAATATATATTCTGCAAGGAACTATTTCCTGTGGCTGTTCACAGAGCAAAACAAAAATAGAAATTGCTAATTGATTTCATTGCAGTAATTAACGAATGAAGAATAAAATATTTGAAAAATATTCCCTTAAACACTTTTTTTAGTTTTGTAGAACTGGTAATAGCACAACAAAGATGTATCATTAAAATCCTATTGACCTTACATGTTTCGACCTTAAACGACCTTCTTCAGAACTTTTTTTGTATTAAACACATGTATATATCTAAGTTAAGAATAATTGTTATACGGGCATGCATCATTGTAAGGTATGTTTTCTTTCTGGCAACATCCGCTGGCAACGATTTCTGTGTTTTCCTTGCTGGCAAAAAAACTTTGAAGAATAACATTTCAATGCATTGCACAAGAATCTAGTTTCAAATCCAATCTATCATTTTAAACACAGTTATGAAATAACTTCAGAGGGTACTTCATGTAAAAATAAATATTTAAGGTACAGAATCGCTGCCGTTTCTTGTCTTTTACATTCTGAGGAGGCAGTTACTCAGTATTTAACAATAATATTTATGTTATGCAAAGACAGTTTCATAATCAGACTAAATATCTAAATCCCTATTATCTCCCTACTTCCAAAACTCAAACAGACTTATATCTACTGAATTCTAGCTGAATGTCATGCCATGAATGTCATGTCACAAAATGTTGAAGATAATGAACTTTTAGAACGATTTAGAACAATTTTGAAAGTAAATTGTTTAATTCAACATGCAAACAAATTATCACTTAAAGAAAATAAAGTTTCTATAACTCGGATACACAATCAATAAATAAATCCAGAAAGGTACATGATTATTAACTCACTTTTATCAAAATATGATGAATTAATTTAGAAATATCATTTTCATCATCACATTTTGTAAAAGAGCTACGAAATATTAAGAGTCTCAAAGGAATGTCCTTATTATCGAATGCAATAACTGCTTGAATTCAATTAATTCTTCTTACGCCTTAGCATGCCTGCAGATTTCTAGGGCAAATTAGATTCTACTTGGTTTGTCACAAGCAAAAGTCATTGTTTATGTGAACAAAGACAAAGGTACAGCTTCAGCTCTGAGGTGATACTCAAGTAAAGGGGTCAATGCATAAAGGGAGGTGATGCTGCGGTTTAAAGAGAAAATCTTATCCGAATACAATAAACTGTATCTGCCTTAAAGCAACTTTTATAGAATGTTCTCCTTGAAATGATTGATTTCAACTGAATGGGTGTAATGGTGTTTTAAGAAAATGAAGTAAGAACACCATATAAATTTGCTATGCGATGATCCCAAAGTAATATTGCTTATAATTGATATCAACGTTCGATTTCGTCAAATCCATATGCAAAACGGGTTTTATGCGATACATGTTTGATCTCACAACAAAAAGGATTTGGTGACATACTACTGTCATGCGTGGAACCCTTCATCGGTAAAACCCTCCTGAGGTTATACTCAGGTTGATATCTGATAACTAGACCCGTCACCAACCGCGTAGCTTAAGGTTAAACAAAACCGCTTAATGTGATATAGTTGCTCAAGCATCACACAATATCTTGCCGCTAACAAGGACACATGGACAAACATAAAAGACAAAGCAATTGAAAAAGTTCGGTGCACAAAAGTACTAATATCCTTGTCTGGCAAGAGTTTGGGACTTAAAGTTCATTCAAAATAAATGAGTGAACCAATCAAATTACATTTTATCAAAATACGTTCATTATTTAAAATGCAATATACATTCATTTTTTTTATTATATTTTGCCTCGCAAAAAATTGTATAAGCTCTCCATTTATGTTTTTTCCATATTGTACACCTTTTTATTACATGTTGGAAATCGAAATATAAAGAAAATGATAAAAATGGCACTGGAGGGCAATACAATGCTATATCGGCACTATCCAATTACAATCAATGAAAACCCCACTAAAATGGCATGTTAATTGCGTTTATTGACATTGAATAAACAAAATACAACATTCAGAAGCCGTACATTTGGAGTTATTGGCACTCAGACGTGCATTTCGAAGGCCCTCAGCCTCCGGCTTCGAGCATCTGAAACGCCCATCTTCGTGCCAATAACTCCCATATGTACGGTTTCTTCATGATGTATTTTAAATGTTCTGAATGGTAAAACGTGATGAAATAAGCTTTTCTCAAATATATGATTCCTTAGATCAAAAGCTAGTTTGATGACTTTATATTCTAAAGTGAATATCATCATGCATATTACCTTTAACAGGGATGCACTCTGAATATACATTTACAGATTAATTATTATTTTTCAATTGATACAGTTATAAAAAAACTTAATTACATCTCTGATGTAAACAACTTGACTGGAAATAATATGTGTTCTGAACTACACATGTTGTTGTTGTTGTTTACAGGGTTTTGTCTGGCCCTACTTAGTTGACAGTTAAGATTACTTTGTCCTACAACCTGATGACAAGATATGTAATGGATGATCATTGTAGCCATCAGGCGTTCCATAGAGCTTTCATACAAATGTCTTATTCTGTTTAGATATTTACACACAGGCCTCTGGACATCTTGTCACAGAATTTTCAACATTTGACATACAATTCACGGTCAAAATGTATTTGCGATTGTTACAGCGCAACCGTGTAAATAAGGCTATAATATCGTGAATAAGTAACGGAGATCGCTTTAAAAATCATAAAAGAACAATACTCGTGTTGTTTATACAACAAAACAAGATAAGCCGATTTTAAACAATATTTTTGATACCACAGAGACACGAATTCGACTATTGAAGTGCCGTAGCGATGTGACGCAACATAGAATCGATCTTTTTTTCAATCAATCGTAAGAGTCAATGCCACGGCCGAACTTGCAAATTGGTTCCATCAGTTTTGTTGCCCCACAAACCTTGCTTCATTTCTCCTGAGAGTACAACAGTCGATGAAGTCAAAGAAAAGTGATAACAGACCCTGTTTGATATAGATGCTTATTTTTTGCATCCGATTGCTTGGATTTTCAGACATCGTTTGATACAAATGTTCATTTTTGGTTTTGCACAGCGGCAAAGTGTGTACTTTGCTTTACGAGCGATGTTTGGTAGAAAGAGTTAACACTCCTACACAACCCACAGATAATTTTATTTGATGTATCTAAAATATATGCGAGGTCTGTATTTTTTCTACATTTTCATTCTGAAAGACGGCGGACACCAAAGCAAGGCTTAATGTCATTTTATCATTAAAAAAAAACATCTTTTAGGTTGCAAAAAGTATTTAGTCCTAAAAACCGTCATCATGTTCAGATTATATGTTTCGATATACATGGGTTACAAAAATACTTTTGCTGTTTGTTAAAAGAGTTGTTATCGACGAATGTCTGAAATCAGATCCTTGCGACGCATTTATTTACCCTATCAAATGGTATATTTGGATAAAAAAAAACGTGTTGTTATGAGACTATGTTTACCACCTGGTTTTAAATAACCAAGTAATTGGTGCCTGTCCTTCAAACTATTAAACGCTGACAGTTTATTTCTTAATCAGTCTCATTGCGCAAATGTAACTGAGCAAAAAGGTATTTCTTTATACATAGGATTAATTAACAGATATATGAATAATATTGTTGAACATAACTTACTCGAACGAGAATAACTGATCTCATACATAAATGTGCTTAGTGAGGTTTTGCTGTTTTGATAAAGGTCAATCTAAGGTATTATCTAAGCGTAGAATACCTCGTCAAATGCATAACAAATTCCCACCGGCGGTTTCTTTCTGAAGTCCTGTATCTGATTCAAATACATGTTTGATTTCTTATACTAAATGAATCAAAAGAAATATGAACCCTTTCGAGCCCAGTGCAAAATAGTACTTTATTGAGTTGGATCCGTTAGGCACGGAACTTGTCGAATGTCAAGGATGCGTGCTGCTCCATATCTATAATGACTTTAATTACATTTGCGAAGAGGGTGCTTTTTTACCGGTATGATTAAAAACAGTTTTGCTCTATTTCAAGATAAAAAAATATAGCGGGAGTTGATTGACCGAAATCATATCACTTTAGATTCCTCAGATATCACTTTTTTTATTATAGCGTTTTTTGAAATAAACTAAATTGAAAATGTCATAAACTTATTGTTTACAAATGTTCCTACTGTCTATCAACTGCATTGGTGAGGGAAAATACAAATAAATATGAACATTTTATCAGAGTCAACACATCAAGTATAAATATACATATATTATAAGTACAAACAAGCTTTTCACATCAATCTATCCATCTAAATTTATTCATCTTGAAATTAAAATAAAAGAAAATCTAGCGTTGGTTGAGAAAGCGAGCAAAATGGTGTCACGGTCGTCAGTCCAATAGACTTTATAAATAGAATCTGTGGAACCCTCCCTCTGTGTTACACAATACCTACTCTTAATAAAAACCCGTTCGTTAAATACCAGCGTTTTCCCCTCCCTCCTTCTCCTTAAAGTAGATCTCCATCTTTGTGCATTAGGACTATTGACACTGAGTCTCTAATAAATGCATTGCTAGCATTCGTGCAAAAAGATGTATTTTTGAGAGAAGCCTGCAGATATATAAAGAGCACCACGCGAGCAAAGACGATTTTCCCAGCAAATCCCAGCTAGCTTGCAAATATTGAAAATAGCTCCTAGTTTGGAGATTTGCGGAGCACATTTTCTGATCATTTCTCTATTGTCTAAATACAAAAAGGAATTTTTTTATATACATGTAGGCCTTAGAAGTTGACGGCCAAAGTTGACAATACATAGCCTGTTCCTGTATATAATATGCTTATGTGATTATATTAAACAGTTAGTGTTGCATTACCTACCAGCTACCTAGGACAAAATGAGCACATTTAATATTTATTATATTGTTAATTTCCTATTGAAGAGTACTTATTCATGTATATAAAGCCTTTTAAAGACAATATCAACGCTTTTAAACAGCATCATTGGTTGCCCTCTTTTGGCCTGCAGATATATCCGGAAGACATGGTGATTACACACTGATTGCAATTTTGCAAATGCGACAGACAGAATGTAAGAGGATATGGTATCCATGCGTTGATTTTCTTACCTAGCAAGGGACGTTTTTCTTTGTGTTCCGACAAAATGCTGAAGAATGTCGCTCGAGAATGTCTAGGAAACCCTAGAGAGGTTCCGAGAATCGTTTGAGAAATATGACCCAATTGAACTTGGTAGTTCTACTTAGCTCTTAAAAAGTAAATAGCAGTATTTCGAAGAGAACCTTCGAATTTGACAGGCGTCTTATGCAAAGTATACCGTAGATCTATCTAGATTCTATGTCATGTGTCAAATTCAACATGCAGTTAACTCATCACAGAAATTTACAATTGATTGATAATTCATATATAAGTATATCAAGCAAACTAACAGCATAATCGAAGTTGTAATACTCATTATGTAATGGAGGTATTTTATTTTTTACTTCAATTACATGCATGAAAGCCATCAATTACAAAGGGCAAGTGTAGGTGTAACAAAGTCAACATAGTTTACCCGACAAAAAAAAGAAGAAATAAATCACTTTTTAAAATGATAATGTAACATGTGAGATGCGCTCATTCTTGGAAGTCTGAAAAGAAATATGTTTTATATAAAGTTTCCGAGCAATAAGGTTATGAAGCGACCAGTCTCTCTGCGATCACTGAAGAAAAGAAAAAAAATGTCGCTGGCGATATGAGCATCTTCACTTGTATAACAACGAAATAGATCCGACTATGCCAAATTTTTCAATTGAAATTTATTGAGCCTTCTGATTACAAAGTCAAAGATCAAACCACCAATTGAAGCATTGTTTATTTCTTTAGAAGGTATTTGTCAATTTTGCGACAATCGAAGGTGAGGGAGCCAGGCCATGTCTGCACCATAAAATCATTTCATTTAAATAGGGAAATTGTATCTCATTAACCAACGAGCTTGCTGTTCTACCAGAGTTGCGCACATCTTATATTTGCATTATAGATTGCATGTCGCAAAGTCCTAAGCACATGCAATAAGATACTAATTGTTACCAATATCCAGATTACCAAAGACAAATTCACAAATTTCTCGGTCAAATCAGACGTTGTCAAGTGCCGGTATAGCTGTTAATCTTTGCTTTAACTCTTTATATTTAAAATTAACTCGGCTAATATCTATGCAATATATTACTCTTTTTGCATTGAACTGGGGTGCAGAAAATTATTAATGTTATGGACCAAAATATCGTGCTTATTGCTATGTCTCAAGCACAAAACGGCGAATAATCGATTTCTTGACTTTCTCTCTTTATTCTTAGGAATATATTATCTTGTCCTCTTGTTTGGGCAAGGTTGCATTTGCGTCTTAAGAATAAAGCTTTCCTCGTGTTTGTCAGTAAAGACAGAACTGTGAAAAGATAGAAATGGAGAAGGATATCAAAGAGAGAGAGAGAGAGAGAGAGAGATAGAGAGAGAGAGAGAGAGAGAGAGAGAGAGAGAGAAGGAGAGAAGAGCTAACGTTTATGCGATGATAAGGAGTGTGTGTGACCGAGAGACAGAAACAAGAAATATAGAGGATGGGAACAAGAGCCGCCACCCCAATGCCAAGAGAGGCAATACCATCTCATTTCTTCTCTGTGCTCATTAACCATAGTTACTCCGCTAAACGAGACACCGGTGTTAATGACTTGTTCAGCAGTATAGATTCATGTCTGGATAGCTTTAGACTCAAAGATAATAATTTCATATCAATTCGTGTCGGTAATGATATACTGAAGTCGCTGCTTTATGATGCCAATAATGATGCTTAATTGAATAGAGCGAGACGGCATTAATATCAGATTGACGTCAAGGGTCGGTCATCCGGACAGCGATATGCGAATTGATAGCCATTATAATATCGATAAAGGAAACTGATAATATACTTTAAACTGAAAATGAAAGTTGTTTAAGTGGAAATTGAAATATAATCGATCAACAAGGAAATAATGTTGCGATGTTATTTTGTGGCATGCTTGGAAATGGATAGGATGTAATATCAGCAAAAGGAATTATTTGGGCAACCAAACTAAAACCAGCCATTTTAGTATGACCATTATAGGGATATTATATAATTAAAATGAATAGATTTCATAAATGGAATAATCTGGATAGATTAGAGCAAGCAAAAGAGGATGATAAAAAACCATATATATATAGCAATTAACAATTAAAGCAATAAGTGTTTTTGCTTTTAAAGACGCTGATACTGGATTGGATATAATGCTGTAATAATAGTTACATTTCTGGATACATATTTGATTCTTAAAATCAGCTACAACAATGGAGGAGCAAAATGTGACTATCGGATTCAATATTTATTTGACTGATGAAGATGAAGATATACAGAATAATCAAAACCACGCGGCAAATGCGAATTTCGACGTTTGGATGGGCGTTTACATCCCAGGCGTTGTATGCATTCTAGGAATAATAGGCAACATGGTTTCACTATTCGTTCTTTCATGTGATCGTGGTAACTACCCTACCTTCTTTTCATTAAAGGCGCTTGCGGCCTCGGATATTTTGCTCTTAATATCAGCAGTGTGGCAACAGGCGATCCCAATGTTTTGCGTCTATCTCGACAGCGATTCTGCGTTTTGCCGCCACATGGGTTACGTTCGCGTCTATACGTGGCCAATCATATGTATTGCTCAAATGAACTCGATTTGGTTAACCGTTATCATATCGGCGGAGCGATATAATGCTATTTGTAGACCGCTTCACGCTAAACGCGTGTACGATAGTTGTCGCGTGCCGATCTCAATAGCATGCCTTATTGTATTATCACTCGCGTTCAATTTGCCGCGATTTTTCGAGTTCGTTCCAGTGACTAGATTAGACGCAAACAATTTAACATTTATATACGTGGGTGATACGTCTTTACGACTCAACATTGTCTATAGATACCTCTATAACACAGCGCTGTACTGTTTAATCATTTATATAATTCCTCTAATAACATTAACCTTTCTAAATGTCAACATCATGCGACAAATGCGCAAAACAGCGCGATGCTGGGGCGATTTAAATCGCTTGCAACGGCGCGAATTACGAGCGACCGCTATACCGCTGTGTATCGTAGCGGTATTTTTCGTTTGTTGCACTCAAGCGCTCATTTGCTTCATATTAGACGCCATTTTCGTACATTATTACCCGGAGTGGTTAGAACGCTATACGGCGCTGTCTAATTTACTGGTCATGTTTAATTCAGCTGTGAACTTTATTATATTCTATATGTTCGGAAGTAAGTTCCGACGTCTTTTGAAACACGCGGTGTACTGTAAATTGTATGCGATGAGAATGGGAATGGATTCGCCCATTTTCAGAAAACGCTTTGCTACAACAGAAAGACCGCGATGTACTTGTCATAATAGTCCTTCGCTTCAACTCATTGAGAAAACCTCCGCTGTTACAACCTAACTTATTGGATAAAATGTCATGTAAATTATTTGATCAAATGTGGAAGCAAAATTTCATAATTAATTACAATAGGAATAAGCCATTTCATTATGACATTAATACAAGTACTTATCTTTGAATTGCATCCACATTTGCTAGGTTCAGGAGGCTGCATTTATTCTATTCAACTGACTTCTCTAGGATATGAATTCTCATAGGATCTCATTTGATATATCTCAACAAATCTCTTAGGATACTGATAAAAAAAAACAACGGCACCAAGACAATGATTGTAGAATTGGGGTACCGTGAATTTGACATATGTAAAATCTGCTCAGTATTAATGAATTAACTGAAGGCAACTGTTTGTGTCTAAATTGCTGTTGATTACGAGTTACTGATAAATCTGAATTTGTTTTAGATTTGCTTAAGGGGTCTATTTTATATATACTAACATGTTTATCTGTAATGACTAATCCTTAAACAGTTTGAATTTTATTTAATGAACTACATGAAGTTTCTGTTTGGCGTCTTTACTCTTATATTTGACTAATTCATTCTTAAATGACTAAGCGACACTGTCCAGGCGCGGATTTTGAGGGGGCGCACCCGGCGCACGCCCCCCTGTTCGCTCTTGTATGTAAGACCAAAAAGTTAGATTTGCGCCCCCTGGTTCAGTCTGATATTTTATACTGTTTGCGCCTCCCGGTTCAACATTTTCTGATTCCACGCCTGCTGTCACATATCCTTCTCCATTGTTTGTTGCAATACTTGGCGAAGACCGGGTGTTTCGACGGGCGGTTTCTCCTAATTAAACTATGTAATGAGATGTATTCCTTACCGAAGATACCTCAAAACGCACCAAGCGGTAAAAACGCAATTAGCGTTCTGAGCTTCACATGAGAAATACAATTTATAACATGATTTTCTAGGAAAGACCCATTGTCGACGCTCCTCGTCAGGCACTTAGGCGATCATTGTTTAAATTTACTTTAAATGTCATTGCATTGTTACCTTATTCAGGACATGAATTAGTTGCGGAATAGCGTCATCATGCATTGTAAGATAATATTACTTGATATGTCAATGACAGATATTGCGTGATACATGTAGTATACCTTGAAATATCCAAAGACCATGGAGCAACCAATACTTTATAGAGGTCCACTAAGAAATTAGATACATGTAGTTGACCGGGGATGTGACAGATTGTGTAGATCTCCTTTAAATTGTAACCTTAGCATAGCAATTACCTAAAACAAGGATATTATAACTTATATAAGAAAAAGGTACACTAATTTTAAATTCTCATCATAAGGGAAAATAATATTTGTATCTGGCTGAAATAGGAGTATTATGTTTACTTGCTATTGAGGGTCACACCACGGTTAATAGACATTGTTTGCAATTAACATTTGTCTGTTCGTTGGAATGTATCACTGGACATTCAGTCCTAATGGCTACTTATGTTGAGTCTTACAAATCAGTTTAGGTGAAGTATGTCCAGGCAATTGTGCTACTTAATCATTGTTGTTTTTCGCGCCTTTTGTGGTATTTGCGTTGCGTAGTTAGTGATTGAACGTCTTGTATTGAGATTATAAGGGCCTGGCAACACGCTAGCGCTTTTCGAGCCTTATCCCCAACAACAATAGTTTTTACAATGTATCCCATAAGAAAACAAAACAATAAAAATGGCGTCTGACTTTGAAAGAACACAACGATATTTGTTGAAATTATTAATTTAAACAAATTTGTGTTTGAAATAATAAAAAAGAAACACCCGAAACGTGTAACATGCGGCAAGTCATAGATTCTAAATGAAGTTATCTAAAACATAGTATCTGAACATACTTTTTTTTTACAATTATGTAAATTACGAGTGCACTCAACGATTTTCTTTCGAAAAGATTGTTTTACTCTAGAATAATGTTTGTAAATATATCAATCAATGCAAATGTGTCTAAATTTAGTCTCTGTAAACGAATCTGTGAAAAAATAACCTTACAAACATTTGATTTATTGAAATCATTATTCTGGAAGGGGATTGTAAATTTGCTTGCAATAGCTTTTCTTGGTTTCTTGCTTGCAACTTCAGATTAAACATTTTGATGCAAATCAAAAATGCATATCGTTGAGTGCCCCTCAAATTAGATGATGAGGCATCCTGTATGTCTGATTTTTCAGTCAATGAGGTTAATCATTTGAATGATAATTTTCAAACCAGTTTCATATAAAGTAATAAACTGTAGAGTGTAAAATAGACATCAATCTAGACTTTGCCTATTATTTTTCTGCTATTCACCATTGTGATAAACTGTTTGAAATGTGTTGACATATTGTGTTCAATAGTTTTTTTTTATATTACAAAATAATGGTCTTATATAACATGTTTCTGTAATGTAAAAACTATAAAATTTGCTCATTTTGTGGTTGCTATTATGAACAAGCAATACAAATACAGACATCTCATGCTCGCTTTTTATTTCATTTTAAACAAATACATAATACATAAATCGGTTCTTTGGGAAATTAAATAGAGAAGCCGGAAGAAGGGAACACTGGATACACTTTTCAACCAAAAATAATAATCTGAGGGACGTTTGCGTTTGAAACTGTTTTTTTTTTAATTCTTAATGGGAAACAAAAAATTGTCGATGCGTTTTGAATCGACAGATGCGTTTTGTTTTTCTTATTACGATTACCAGGAAAGTATATTTATCAAACAAATATAAGGAAAGCAACATAAATGTGCGTTGATATACGCATATATAATAGCACTCTAATATAATTGAACAGAGACTACTTTTTCGAGCGAATTAGCGGCAGGAAATTACCAAGGAACGTTTTTCTTATCTTGGGTACACGACGAGATTTCATTATCTCTTTGTTCATAGGCTATACGATTTTCTAATTTTTTGGTAAATATCTGATTGGAATTCCGTCAAAATGAATTGTAACGTCTAATTCATGTAATGCTCTACAAGGTATCGTTCACATTGCCATACCCCGTTACCCCCTTTAAAAAAAAGATGTCCGTAAAACTTGCATATAACAAAACAACATGAGTTCCCATTGCCTTGCCTTGTCGAGTGGGTCATTCTATTCAGTCCGAGTTTATATGACCCAACCAGAGGAGCCAAATGAACAAACCAGGCCAAAGTATAATGACGTTAATAATGTTGTATTATTGACCTATATCGTATGAATAGCTGGAAATTATTGCTGATTGCAAATAAATAGGTTTTCGTTTTAACCCCATACAGCGTCACTTCCAACTGAATCTTCTGGGAATGACGCTCATATTGTTATACCCAGGACAAATATTATCTTAAATCAAGCACCACCCTAAAAACTTCTATATATATCAGTAAAGACAATTGTTTGTTAATGAGTAAGTGCCTGGTCAAAATTGGAGCAACATCGATTCTTGTACATTTATGTTCTTTGTATGGCTTTTGGAAATGACTTAAGGGTTTTAATTTGTCGTCACCTGCTTTTCGAAATTGCAAGCGGCGTTTCCTGGTCACTCCTCGTAATTTTGAACAGTTCAGAACATTGTTCTACACATGTTAATAATAAAATCGCTCGTTGTCGCTCCCAATGTTGTCACTTAAATCGCTCAATTTCGCAGCGATTCCGCTTGTAACTTAAAAGACTGGCCTTGCTTTAAATGTAAGCGAAGCATATCAGTCCAGAAAATAACTTATAACATAAAACTATCTCAAATACTACGCACTTTTAGTCAAGCATAAATATAAATAATGAATTCGATTTCATAAAATACTATTGTCCGATCCCTACCCGGATACCACTGTCATTGTCGCCCTGAACTTGTCATGTGGTTGTGGAATGACGCATTGGATTTAACCATAGGTTATTATCACCCCTGCAAAGACGCCTAAAGGACATTTGCGATCCTCAATGTAAATGTCAACGGCAGAAAAGTTGTCCCTCCTCACAATTTCACACTTTGTTCATACCCCAGTCAATGGCCCCATCCCTGCAATTCATCATTATTTATAGGACCCTCCACTCCAGTGGCATTTTGTCAATCACATTTGGGGATTTCCGTGCTTCATTGTGCCTACTTATTAAAGTACCCTCACTTAAATACAATTGGCAATGCGTTAAACGAATCCTGATCCATGTTAAATGACAACATCTAATGCTGATATAATAATCACCAGCAGCTTTTCTGTTAGAAAACGCAAAAAAGCCATATTATTGGCAATTTTGTATTCTGTTTTAATTGGATTTTCTGGAAACACTCAAAATCCCCTCAGGATCTTGATTTATATACAAAACCATCAATTGTAAATATTAATTTGATCTTTCTTAAGTAAAATTGTTTAAATCGTTTATAGTTATAATGCATAAAATTATCCTTAGTCGCTATACACCACGCTCTCATATGTTAGCCCAGAAAATAATCCTGGGATCCCCCGTTTTAGCTGATATAACCCGTATTTCCTTGATCCGCACCTGATTCTAGTGTCTCTTAGAAAATTTCCAAGTGTTTTGTTTGTTTGAGAGATCAAAATATAACTAGGTTATCACTTAAAAGTCAAATGCAAAAAAACTTATTTACCTCGATGAAAAATATCAAATAAATAACTCAAACGCTGAAACCATTATTTTTGAATTGAGAAGTCCAAGTTTCTCCCTAGGGATGTGTTTTGCAATTGTAAACAAGCTATCAAATGCGATGACGCATATTTAAAAAATCATACATCGCGTATTGCTTTTGTTATGATTTTTTTTTCATTGGATTGAGAGACTTATATAACAATTTCCTGAATGTTTCAGGATGTTGTCAGAGCATTGTCATAGACGACACAGGATACTTCAAGTCAAAAAGCGGACACGATCAAACTTAAAGTTGGTTGCAATTCCCAGTCAACACAGTGATCTCACGAAAGATCTGGGCCCATATGCACGAAAATCTGAGATTGCTTACAAGCGAAGTCTGAGCAAGGAACCCACGTTTTTTCTAAGATAGTTTTACTCGGTATTCAGGAAAAAGTAGGCCTACCTACATGTGAAGTCTAAGCACTCAAATCTAGGACTGGTCCATGGCAGTCTCACACTGATCTTGAGATCTTAAAAACAGAAACCCCATTTGAATTTTCATTAAAGATATAATCCTCATATATTGAATAGGTTTATATGTTTATTATATCAACATATGACTTTGCTACAATCATCCCTTCTTTCGAATATGGTTCAAATTCGTGCTTAGATAAACTTTTAAACTTTTAATCTTTACATGTATATACATGTATATTCTAACCATTTTTGGCTGAAATCTAATAAAATATTATAGCATTCTCAAAAAAAAAAAATAATAATAATGAGATTAAATATGTCATTATGAATGGAATATATAAATACCATGATATAAAACATTAATATCGAATTTATACATTTGCAGTTATTTATCTCGATAAAGAATATTGCAGCATTGCAACGTGTAGATCTATAATGATCTAAATATAGACTATCGCATTAATGAGAGGGAGTTCTATATTCTATGTGGTAGAATCCAAATATGGCAATGCTAAACAAATACTGAAAATGTCAATCATCAATGAGTTAGTGTACAAGAAAATTAACATACGCTTGATACACAAATAAACATATGCAAACTTATATATAATTTGTATATATCAAATTTTCTGTGATTTTTTTTACAACAAATAATTTATTTGCCAAATGTATTGGATAAAAATAGTTTCTTTAAACATACAAAATACTACTAAAACTGATTCTCCTTTGCAATACATGTGCCCGTCAACATTTTTGCATGAAATCCCTAATTTATTTCCACGACTTCCAAAATATGCATACACATTTCTAGGAAGAAATGAACGACCAATCAGATGTGGACTTGGGTAAGATTTTCTTTCGGAATAAAGTTGAGTCTTCAAACTTTGCCAAGATCACTGCTTCAAGTTTTCTTCAAGATTCTGAGCACTATTCCTTGCTCCAAATGTAAGATTTTTCGTGCATATGGGCCCTGGTCTGTCATATCTCAAAGGCGTCAACACATGGACAGCTTTTGAGAGTCCTGTGAGACCCAAAAGATCATGTGAGCCTTATGTTAGCTAACATACATGTAGGCTCATGTGAGGCTACGGTGATATTTTTGTGAGACTCACAGTGTGGCCACACATAATGAGATTCACATGAGTCTCACGGAAATCTAACATGAGATTTGGTGTTTACTGGGAATGGAAAGGGTTCAATGCACGAAGGTAGAATTCTGGCCCCTGATTAATAGCAAGGTCCGATTTATTTCTTCTTAGGTTTGGCATGGAGTCATTTGACCTACTTAAAAGCCCATTACAACCCAGCACTTTTTATTCATTCCCCATTTTGTTCTGACTTGGATGATGAGTATCGTTGATTACAAGTGTTTTGATTACATGGAACGGTCGAACCAACAATTCTTATGAATGAAGCGGGACATGTTTTTATGTTATTATTTTTTACCCCTAACCCACTCGGCAAGGGTCGTCCAGTGTACGTCTTATTCGGACGTGACGTCGAGAGGACGACCTAATTTGGGCCCATATGTAAGTTTTCCGGACGTCCTTTTACGTCCCAGCGTCCTTCGGACGTTTTTCTTACGTCCGATTCGGACGAGACGTCGATGCGACGTCTTTTCTACGTCCGCGACGAATAAGGACGTCCGGAAAACTTACGTAGGGGCCCAAATTAGGTCGTCCTCTCGACGTCCGTCGACGTCTTGCCGAGTGGGAAGCTTGTTCTCCCGTCGAAAACAGTCCGTCCATTTCTTTTTGAAGTAGTGACAAATTAGACTTTATCCGGTTTTTCTTTTTTTTTTCGATTTTTTCAAAATATCAGACTGATTGTGTAAATTGAGTTCGAATAGGATGTCTTAAAATTTCGAAACAAACTGCCCATTCGTCATTACGCAAAAAAAAAAAAA
>LQRL01000532.1:8876-43279 GCA_001703475.1 Hydroides elegans
CTTTTCTTCGTTACAAAGATGCAGTTATACACTGTGGAGGCGTTTTGTAAATGACTCCGATTACTATTCATTCAAAATCAGATAGGGGTTAATTGAATATTATCTGTTATGTAAACAATAAAGCAATTGTCAGGTATTAACAGAGACCGTCTTACCACAGCACAAAGGCACTACCAACCAAACGGAATATTTTTACATATATTTTTTACCAAATTAATTCGACCGATCTTCACCCATCTGGCGAAATGACTTCTACCAAATCCGCACTAAATTTTAGGCAAAAACGAAAAAATCTCAAATGTAGACTCTGCTTTGTGATGATTCTCCTTCTCATTATTAAAAGTGAACTCTGAAATAAATTTCTATGTAGTTGAGTTCGTTAACATAACACATGCAATTCATGAAAATTATCTTCGTTAATATTTATCCTACGGAACATTTTCTATATTGAAGCTTATCACAGTGAATAAATTCATATATTTATATCAATTCTTTTATTTTCATTTGCAGAATGTACCAATGGACGACAACCCCAAATCAAGCATCTTCGATTCCGCCCCCTCTCGGAGCGAAGACATCATTCTGCTCAAGGATCAGCTCAACCTCGCGACCAATCAAAACGCTTCCTCATCAATCCCCGCCTCCCCGGATCTCCATTTCTGGATGGACACGCTGAAGCTGCATCCGGGCGCCGTCGCTCCGAATGTGCACTACTTTTGGTGTCGCTATGGCGATGAGCGCTGGTTCGAATTCAAGCATTACTTGAGCGTTTTGACTGCGATTAAAACGTTTAATCCCCACGTGATTAAGTTCCATTATGATCACCATCCGGATGTGGATAAGAACTACTATAATCTATGGATGGACGATCTCAAGAAGGATTTCCAATTTTTGGTTGTTGAGAAAATGGAGGATTATCTGACTGAATTCTGTTCGAGTGATCGAGCCACTAAGTTGGAATTAATCATGAAGGTACTAAATGATGAGGGCGGGATATACGTGAGTGAAAACACGTGGTTTCTCAATGTACCCAATCATCAGTTATTAATAGATTTAGAAGCATCCATGGATCCCACATCATTAGACGGATACCTCATTATGCGCAAGCAAATTATACAGCAGGATAAACCGTTTCTTGATTATTTCAAGGATACCTCGTTGAATACGAGTAGATCAGCGTGCAGTCCGATTCACCAGATTTACCATGGCAACGTCAAGGCAACGTGTACTATCGTCAAGGGCGACCGCTTTAACCAATTCACGCCTATGAATATATGGGACTTAGATGACCCCTTCGGTCGGTTAGTCCGCTCTATATTCTATGGCACCGAAGATATCATCAAACCGAATTGGTCAAGCCAATCACTGGTCCCCAATATAGGTCACATGATCTGGATAGGAGGTGGACCAATGGATTTCGTGTTCTATTTGAGTTTACTAAGCATGCTGTTTGTAGCCAAAGTAGACGTTGTCTTCATACACGGTGACTATCCCCCAAAGGGCGAATACTGGGACAAGCTGCAATCCGTTGACCGTATCCGATCCCGAATCAAGTGCATCCAAACCACGCCGCCTCTGATGGTCTACCAAGGTGTCATTGAACCTTGGTATAGGGCGCTCATGAGCGACATCATACGCGTGGACCTTATGATTAAATATGGCGGTGTTTATACAGACACTGATGCTATCTGGACGAAACCGATAACTTTACATGATCGCGGCTATGATGCCGTGGCTTGTTTTGATTGGGTCGATTGGAGTTATCCTTATCCTGATTCGGTGAATTTTGGAGTTTCCTATGGTAAGCGAAACGCGCCGTTTTGGAGACTGTTCCGCGAGAGTATGCGTGTTTTACATAATGAACACCATGGCTTCACCGGTGTCATGTACCCGTATAAGATACTTGAGAAATACCCACAGCTCATACGCATCGATAAACGACTCAGTGTGATTTGTTATTATTCGCGTTGCCATCCCATCTGGGTGGATGACTATCATAATATGAATAAAGATCACGTGACTGAGAATAATATACCGAATTGGCGGGAAGATGTGAACGCTTTTCATTGGACGCATCCCAATCCCGTTGAATATTCAAATGAGACTATATTGCTTGCTTCAACTGGAATATTTGCCGAAATTGGTCAAAATGTGCTTAAGTTAGCTGGATTAATATAGATGAGTAGTTATGCTAGATTAGCAACGAGAAATTAGTAGAGTTTGCTTATACTATGATTTTGCAACATAGGCATAAGTATCTTTTATATATTTAGAATTGTTGTTTTTCATAAACAAATAGAGCCTACTGATGGATTGTTACTTGCATCAAAATAATGTTTACAACTTTTATAACGAGTAATAGTTTAATCCAGCTTTAGAGCAAATACCGTTTATTTAATATTTCAGTTTTTCGCATGTGATTTAACATATTTTCTATACATTATATAATTTGGTATGATCTATTTACGTCGCGAATAGTCGCTCCAAAAAAATCATTTACGTAATCAAGAACCCGTATATGAATGTCTTCCAGAAAACAACATGTATATTAGCTATATTATGATGAATTTTATTATGCAATGAGTAGATTTGTTTAATATTTGTACTTTTATATAAATTATTAAATAAACTCTTTACAAGCTCCACTCACATTTTTTTTATGTGTATTGCCCTCCGCTCCTTTTGGTTCAGAGACAGATGTTAGTAAATAATTATACGCATAATATTGGTTTTATATTTCCAGTTTCTGCCCTTCCCGAACTATAATTAGTTCGTTTATATTTTGAATAAGAAATGTACGTACCGTTTTAAGTTTCTTGATAAGTATCTCACTTTCTTTTTGTCTTTAAGAAATTAAAAATTTTTGATGTCTACGAACCCTCAAGATCACAAAAATAGCTAATTATATATATTAAGGTCATTTTTGATACCACCAATAAATAAAAAAGAGTTTTAGCCAATGGTAAAAATGAATGATACTTTCAAATACACTACATGCATTTTGTTAACGCACTCTGTGAAGGCCAAGAATGGTACCTAGCCATGTGTTATATTTGAAATATGTATTTTGATCATAAATCCAGTTTTAGATAGCAAAATATTTAATAACTATATGTTTCACAAATAGTTTTCGCAAAAGATCTTTCATTTTACAAATATATGAGCTTAAAGGACTTTTTTAATTGAAAACCATAATACTGCATTTAAATTGATTTTGCCTACCTATATCATTCTGAACAAAAAAGAATAAAATAGGATTTCAAAATTATCAGATAGAATAATGATTTGAAGACAAAATCTATATATTCCTCAAATTTGTCTAGCTTTAGTAATATCGTAGATTATTTGAAGAGGAACAATTGAAATATAGCTGAACACCTCGTAAGCAAGATGCTCTTTACCTATACAACTAACGTTAAAAATGTCACTCCGATGTATGTTTGATATCTATTCATTCAAACATCATAAGCATCCAAAACGAACAAAAACCCAATGCCCACGCTTGGATATCCTACATGAAGCAGTAATACGCCCAAATTAAGACTACAAATGAAAAACAAATTCATATCAAATCTAATTGTAAACATACATTATTTCAACTCCAGCGCAAGATGACGACAACGAAATGATATGTAATATATCATCCTTGATATACCGATCAGCACTAAAAATGCAAAGTTAGATTGAAATATAATAGCTAAATGATTCCTAAATGGCTTTTTATAATAGACACGCCAAATTTCCGAAAAAAAAACTAATCATATATTTATAGCGCATATTTATGATGTTTTCGCTCAACTGCTATCTAAAATTCTACAATTTTACCGGAAAGAGAACAATCATATTTTTTCAAAATTTGCAAAATCACAGAGTTTAAATGAGTTTTTCTTGATGAATACACACTGTTCCGATCTTCTTGATTCGGCTGAAGCTCGATATGGTATATGACATCCGTGGGCATCAATGCAACAACTGACATCCTCGCCGCATACTACTTACAAATCGCCGGATCGGGTTCTGAGGCCCCAGTTCTATTACTCAAGTACGTAAAGCTTGAACAAGTTCCTTTCATATAGGTGTCATAATGGAATCTGTGTTACTCGACGATCTCGTTTGTAAAGCACCTCTCTAGGTTCCTTTAAAGAATCACAGGGTCCGTGCGGTGGTTATGTCAGATACATCTCCACACATTATGTTCTGTCCTCCCAGGCATTTAGCCTGAAGTACCGCCCAATATGCAAAAAAAACTCTTCATCGCCATCCACCATGTTTAATAACTTAACGTGACTTATCCGTTAACACAATTGTATTCCACTGGCATCGGGTCCAACGATTATGTTGTAGGAACCGATTTCTATTATTCCTGTTGAGTGAGAAAACTTCACGAAAGAGCCCCGTGGCATGCAATCCCTCTTTTTTTCATCCACGCTGGGCTGTAGAATCGCTTTGTTTATCTCTTCATGTGCGGGAATCTATTGCGCAAATGCTTTATTAGGTTGACATGTATTGCTCTGGGGTTGTAACGTGTTCATGTGCTGGCCGGACTATGTCATTCACTGAGCCAGATGGCCTATTTGAATGAGAAGACGGTTTATCGTAAATGAAGAACACCTTAGTGGGGCCACTTTTCCTCAAGCCACATTTAAATATGCCAATCGTGTGAAGTCTCTGTTTTTGTGATAACCTTGGCATTTTAAGCCAATGAAACAATATAGCGATCATAATCTGCATGATAACATGAGTATTTGATTCGGAACGGAATACTAGGGGTCCACTGATTATGTAAGACATATTTTCATTTAAGACTCTATAAAAGTTGCAGTGAAAATCATCTTTTTAGAAAGATATAGTTTTGGTGACTTATAAAGTTATCTTTTTCTTGTTGCATGAATATATAACAATATAGAGTGGAATTGAATTAGTCTGAATCATAATAAAACAGTTACCGCAGGGTTCATCCTACCCACGCGCGCACGCGCGATTCGCGCGCCAAAATGTCAAATCGCGCGTTCAAAAATCCCCCGTGCGCGCACCGCGCGCGCCCAAATCTCTAATCGCGCGTTGCGAAAGGAGGAATGCGCGCCATAAAATATTTTGCTATGCTTCAGAATGTTAAATGGATGTATTTATTTAAACCAATATCGTTCTTATTTTTTGTTCGCGCCTTCGGCGCTCCCTTTTATGTTTGTATTAAGCGTCAATGGACGTGAGTCAGCATTGACTGATCATCAGGTGGTGGGCGGGTTTGCGAGAACCCCGATGTTATGCCACTCTCCATCCCGAACCACACAACTTACAATTTTAATTTCAGGTTTGAATTAATGGGTAAATTATGTCCGGTTATTGACTATAGCAGATATCAACAAAAACGTTGGCCCTGATTATTGGACCTACACCTATTTGGACTCCTTTAAACCTAAAACGAATCGCTCGCGCCTTTGTTGCTTTCATATATACAGTAACCGTTCTTAAATTGGACCCCGGTTTATTCGAACCTAGTTCACCAGAGTAGTTCGAATTAACGAGGGGCTATCGTACTTGCTTATGGTTTACTGCTATGTCCGTTCCGCAATAGTTTACAGTAATATAGATCTACTTAAGGCTACATGAAGAAAACAGGGTGACCAGCGTCACGAACATCATGGAATATAAATCCATTTCCAAATCAGGGAAAAATAAGGGACTTTCATTATGAAGCATCTGGGAATTTCGTAATATAATTATCATTTATCATTTTCACGATGTTCCTTAACAATTTCGCTCGCGCATACAGCACTTGCATATTGTAAACATTTACCTTTAAAAAATTTTGCTCGCGCCTTCGGCGCTCGGATAATGACTATCTTATATGTCTTATATGATATTATCTTTTAAATTGATTTTGAATATGTTAAATGATCAATAATTTTGTAAACAAATCCCGATATATGTTTTTCCTCGCGCGCGTAATTTCATGTCAATCGCGCGTCCAAAACGGAGGCGTGCGCGCCGCGCGCATAATCCGACGGAGTCAGGATGAACCCTGGTTACCTTACATTATATTGTTGTTGATCCTATCAATCAAGAGTCTGTCAGGAGTTATTTATTGAATAATAAATATATACAGCTATTGGGCTGTGAACTCTTCGGACAATTAATTCCAAACTTTCCCTAAACATATGACCTATCAAACTGACAGATGAGGTGTTTTCCCTTATTGAATTGTCTGTATCCACCTTCTTATCATATGTAATTATAGTGTCCTTATTTGTTACTATTGATATTTACTGGTCTCTGTAATACAGTTTACCACTGGTTAAGTTATTTTATTATGTCTATATTACTTGAGAACTCATCCAGTTAAAGTTTTATGCCGATTTATTACAAACCTGTATAAAGAACAGATAAGAAAAACCAAGAGTGTAATATTTCCTTATATTTTCACTATAGCCTCGTTTTCGACTTAAAATTGCGTCAATACCACTTTTCTTCGTACCACGTAATGCAAAGTAGTTTTCAGTTTATTTTGTGAAAAAAATGGCACCAAATCGATCCGAGCTCTTATAATTTATGATTTGCGTCAATATTCCATATTTGGAAAACAAATGGAGCATTTTATATCCATAGTTATTACTCTATTAATTAGTTACGCAATTGTCAACAGCCCCCCTGCCGAAATGAATATAGTGCTCGCCTAAGGAACAAGTGGTTCCGCGTTCGAGCCTCGCTCGAAGCACTGTTTATTTTCGTCAAACAGGTTTTTTAAAGAAATATACAAATAAATATCTGTTTAATCTTAACTAACATTTATATTTACTATTTATTTTTAATAAGAACTTCTAATAATCAAGTTTAAAACAATGCCTTTCTTAAGCGCCTTAGATTTGACAATCACGTAAATGTACCATAAAAAACATATTTAATATTCAAATTAACACTCTGGTGGATAAATCTTGTAGTTACTATAAAAAATATGTTTAATAATAACTTAAAATAACTAAATATTAAGTTTTAAACAATTTATGAAGACAGACAAAAACAAATTTCGTTATGCCTTTACTTGAATTCGAACTGGGGACCAACAGATCATAGAAAATCAGGCATCTAAATGCGATCCAATCAAGCTCAATTAGGACATTTCTAATGTGAAATACGTTAAATTGTGAATAAATCATACAAAATATAGAATAATCTTGTCATGTTTCAAATTGAAGATGTTTCTGTCCAAAAATAAATCGGTTATTAATGGAAAAAAAACATACTTTTTCAACGCTATAACCGACTGAGCTAACGTGGCTAGCTGCTCTCGGTTCGCTAAATTAATGTATTTAAAAAGATTATTCTTTATAGAAGGTATGTAATTAAGCGAAAACGCCATTCGATTATATATTGAAGGGAATCATAACACTCCGTCAGCTAAATCTGAACTCACCTTTGGGGTTCTGTCAGACTGTTATAATTCCCTTCAATAGAGAGGTTGTGCCGGATGAAGTTATCGAGTATATTTGAATAAAGCAGCTGATTGCAGAGAGGCCGAGAAGAAGACGTCCTTCGAACCCATTTATGTTAGGATGCATGCACGTGGTTTAAAATGGCGACGAAAGAAAAAGGTATACAATTTATAGCAATTTATCAGGTGGACATGTGATACAGGGACGTGATTTTTTTTCGCAAATCGTGTATATTTAATAAAAAATGTTGTGCTCCTAAAAACTGAGTCAAAACAACAGTGGTGGTAAACTATGAAGGAAAAATTAAAAATGATAATCGATTTTGGAAACAATCATTTCTATGCTCAAATTAAAACTGATTATATTGTTCGAAACATAAGTTTTGCACAAAATCTTCAAATTAAGTTCTTAAAAAGGAAAAGTGATAATAGACTATAACCTTTTTTTTTATTTCCGATGGTCTTTTTTATGAAAAATAGGTAAATAGGTGTAATGGTATGTTTAAAGACAATTTTATATTGACTTCCAGAATCTCAGCAATCCGAAATGTTACGGCTTAACCAGCCTGAAAGTATAACACTAGCACGGTTAATATTACACTTCGACCCATATCACAATAGCGATGGATGGCCACAGATTGTGAAACGTTTAAGAATAGGAAATGATGAAGGCATTGACTTTGATACACTTATGCGTATCGTTCAAGGCATGATAGCGAGGATCAAACGCCTAAATCGAGAAGAATTGAGAGAGTTAGTTGTTCTTATTATTATTATCCGTAATCCTCAGATCATCCATGATTTTAGAAAAATTTAAAGAGCTTCAACAAATATATAGATTCACTGCAATTGCTTTGCTGATTAAATATACAATTAATTGTTTTAGCTAATTTAAGCGTAGCTACATGTATGTTTGACTTGATATAGAAATGGAATGAAAATCAAAGCTCAAATGTTACAAATTCTACTTAAAGTTCATATTTACACAGTACCGTTATATGCGTTTAATCCTTATTTGAGACGAAAAGAAAAGTGCAAAATGGTTCGAAAAACAGTTTCACTTTTGTTCTATTTCCATCTCCAGTGCCATTTTCATTATCGACCCTTGTACATATGTTTCCCTAACCATGCACATACTATTTTTGTTTATTCTTGTTTTATAAGATCTGGAACGTCAATGGATTATAACGAGAATCAGAGGCTTTGGACGGAAGTGATTGAATTGAGTGAAAAAAAGGTTCGATATTATTATTGGTACAATACTAAGATCTTAATATTTACCCAACATATAGGTATTCATTTAAAAGTAAAAATTGTCACTCAAGCACCTTTCAGTGTATACTAAAGTGAAACAGCTTTTATTTTTCATTATAACTTTTCAATCAGAGTGTACCATCGAAAGAATCCGCCACAGAAATCAGAGAGGCTGCCCTCACCACGATGAAAAGAAAAACATGTAAGTATCAATGTAAACAGATGTCCCGTTATTTTTTTCTAACCAGCTTGCTTTATGTTTTAGTTGCTTGCCTTAGTATGTGTCATGATTATCCCACTGACCTCAATTTATTATTCTTGAGATGCATCTAAGTGGACATTCTTGTGCTTATATAGCCTATTATTTATGTAGCTTAATTGTGTTCACTTTAATTGTTCACTGTTTTTGTTGCTCTGCTTATGTTGTTACCACTACTTATATCAATTTGACAGGGTACAGATGACAAAGAATATCATGTTCTGTTATTCAATTTGTTAATGCTTATGATTGGAATGAATATATTCTTATTACTTACAGAAACATTTCAAAATCTCTGCCGTGTTGGAATAATTTTAATATAAAATGTCATGTGTACCCGTAATGTCAATCCTAGTACATCCTTAAAAGAATGTCGCCAAACATATAGCTTTATTGTAAAAAAGGGTAATTATAAAAATATAAATTCAAAAAGGCATTCGATATGTCAATTTATATTCTTGAATCTTACCCTTACATTGCATAAGTAGATGCTTAGTGACATTCGTGTTTTGTGTTATTTGTTACCACAATGTTACACTAGATGCTTAGAAGCCAAATATGCTTACCCATGGTATATGGTCGGTGAAAAGAATTATCTCAATACATGGTAATTTTCTTATAAACAAAAGTAATATTTTTAGCTCAGCAAGACGAACAAAAGGAAGTGACAAGGAAGAAATCAAAGACCGATTCTTCGGCGTTTTTAGACTTCCTCGAGAAAAAGACAGATAAAGAACTGCAGCTGAGAGAACGAGAAATCGCCATAAAGGAACGGGAGATGGCTATGACCGAAAAAGACCGCGAATATCAGCGGCAACAGCAAGCTCAAATGCTACGAATTATGGAGGCATTTGCGTCTAAGGTCAAATCAGATTAGAAATATTTTATTTACTTTGGACTGAACTTTAGTATAAGATCTTATTTAAATCCATTTGTATATGTGTACATATAAACATTGATGTATTTATAACGATGGAAGGGTTAAGTGAAACCGAAATGCTTCTTGCCGCAAACGAAGATGAGGCTGCATTGTATAGCATATTTTTTAACGAAAACGCTGATCAGGAACCGCGTCGTCGTGAAAATTTCAACATTGAAAACTATACTGATGAGGAATGTTGGAAATATTTCCGGTTTTACAAAAATGACATTATTCGACTCCTCGAACTAATGAGACTACCGGAACATATAATACTTACAGACAGAAGTAAGGTTAGCGCAAGTGAGGCTCTTTGCATTTTATTAAGACGGTTAGCATATCCTAATAGGTTGGCTGATATACAATCAATGTTCTCGCGAAATACGGGCGCATTAAGCAGAGTTTTCAACTACATGGTGACTCATTTATACAGTGAATTTAAAGCAAAACTTACTAGCTTAGATCAGCCTTGGCTGACAAGTTATAAATTAGAGGAATATAGCCTTGCAATAGAGTCGAAGGGTGCTCCACTTGACAAATGTTGGGGCTTTATCGATGGAACATTAATACCCATATGTCGACCTACTTTCAATCAGCGTGAATGTTTTTCTGGCCATAAACGCGTTCACGGCCTGAAATTTCAAAGTGTTGTGGTTCCAAATGGTTTAATTGCAAACATATATGGTCCTGTAGAAGGACGACGACATGATGCTGCGATGTTCCGCGAGAGTGGCCTTGAAGCACAGCTTCAGCAAAAACGAGATTCACAGGGAACTCAGATGTATTTATACGGTGATCCTGCATATCCTCTTTTGCCATGCTTAATGAAGCCGTTTACTGGTGAAGACATCGATAAAAAGGAGTTCAACGCAAAGATGAGCGCAGTAAGACAGTGCGTCGAATGGGGATTTGGTGACATATGCAGGACATGTGCATTTATTGGATATAAGAGGAATTTAAAACTTTATTTGCAACCGCTAGCAAAAATATACGTTGCAGCATGTCTTGTTGTGAACTGCAGAACATGCCTTTACGGCTCGCAGACAAGTTCATATTTTAACCGCAATCCTCCATCTCTCGAGGAATACATGAGCCGCTAATGCTTATGCACATGTCCTGCATATGTCACATGCTATGCAGCATTCCGAAAAGGTGAGAAAATAACATTTTTCAAAAAGTTGGTTTATTTGAATGAGGTCATAATTTTTAGAGCTCAGCCGACCAACATACTTCCATTTAACAAAAATGTTGTCAGTATGCCTTTATAATAAACGTTGTTTTTTGTGGCCGTTTTTGTCATATATATAATTAGAATTCTTGCTTTACAGTCGGAATTTATTGTACTTTGTTTTTGAATATACCGTAAACATATTAATGATGCCACATTAATCCTGTCGAGAATATGTCATAGATTGTTTCCAATGATCGTTTCCCATGAAAAATGTGATTCTATCAGTATCTTTACTTCATTTCTATTCCCCATCTATTCCAACAGGTCAAATTCCTCACCTCCTTGCCAGGGCTCTCTCATGGGAGGCCAGAAGTTGACCTTGACCGGAGCTGACTTCAGCGAGACGGGTCAGAACTCGGTCATGGTGGGAGAGGCCGAGTGTGTTGAGATTTCAGCCGCCGAAACTGAGGTGGGTGTGGCCTGCGTTTTAAAGAGACATTCAATTAATCATACGGTTTAGGTTAGGTTATGTTAGGTTAGATTATTATATTCAGCGATGTAAGGATCACATGTCAGCATCATTAAATGTTTTTCCAGCTCCATAGAACTAATATAGCGCACAAATGATAAACCCATTTGTAGTCTGCTAATGTAAGCAAAATGATACTGTTATTATAAGCTTAAATCTGTTTATACAAGAGAAACTTTTTTCCTGATGACATTTGACATAAATTATTAATTTCAGATCGTTTGCCAACTGGACTATGCAACTGACGTGTATACGGTCACCAATCAGGGATCTCACCGAAGTGAGTAGCAATATATGACCAATTTATTGATGAAATAATAACAAAACAAAATCACTGTAGAAATGTAGAAGTCGAAAATAGATATTGCTTAAAACCAAAATATGAATCTGATTCTAAAAAAATCTGATATCACCATGTAACCTACCCACACCCCCCCCTTCCGCTCACTATTATTATCTAACAGATTGAATCACATATATTATCCTTCAATAGCCCACGGCAGCGGTTACGCATGGAGCCCCAACTACCTGGAGATCGAAGTAGGCGACTTTGTTTCCTTCGAATGGACCACTCCCGAATCCGTCTCTGGAATCGGATACCGCGTCGTGCAAGTGGTAGCACCCAGTGCAACCAGTGGTGTGAATGGAGGGTTCATTAGCTCAAGTGTGCAGACTGCTAATGGTAAGGGGCTAATGTATCCTTCATCATTTCATGCTGGTGTACCCTACCTGTATACCTACCAATATATGTTATAGTCCCAGGTTAATATCTCACCACGGTTACCCCTTTTTGCAGGCGAGGTGACCACCGGCTTTGGCATGTGGGGAACCGTGGTTGTCACGGAGAAGGCCAACTACGTCGATTACGTCACAGTCATGATTGGTGACGGCGAGGCTGACTATGACACTGCTTCCGGTGAGATATTGTGTTTGATAGATTTCAAGCGAATTATGAAATTGTATATTTGCTTTGATATCATAATATTGTGCATATTTATATAAGGTAGCTTTGTCACTTCATACAGCCTTTTTTTTTTCTTACGTCAACATTTTATACATGTATATTGGAAAATATTATAATAAGTCTGTTAGTTTTTGCATAGAAAGATAACAAGATGATCAAACTGGATAACCCTTCACTGGATAACATTATTTGCAGGCGTCTCGGAGAAGTCACAAGAAGATTGGATGCAATATGAACATGATTTAATCCAATTCCAATAGATATAGGTAACCTATAAACTTTACTTAATTATCAATTTGGTTTTCCAATTTTTCAGGCGTTTCGGATCTTTCCGATTCCTCCGACTGCTCCCCTCTCACCACGGTCCCTGCCGATTGCGACGAGGTCACGGGTTCGGACCCCGCGTTATTTGACGTTGCTATGTGGAACTGCATGATGCCCACGGTTTCGTCAATAAGTCCGGATGTGGTGGTTGCCAACCAGGATATCACCATTACGGGAACTGGATTCAGCACGGAGGCGTGTCAGAATGAGGTGGGTTGAGTTTTGGTGATTTTGGTTTACATTCCGAATTATTGGCAGTAAAATAGTTTTGCATCAGTTTTGTATCAGATGTGTTTATTTGAATTGTTTTATAGCCTTTGATCTTCTAATGAGCTGAAGTAAAAAGGTTTATTTGTGACTATAATGTTCGATTTCAAATATTTGATTATGTACGGTTGCTTTTCTCCCATTACATCATATGTGACTTTACAAAAAATAAATAGAAAAATGAATAGACCTACATGTAGGACAGTAATTGTTTGCCTGATATTTTTCCCAATGCCTTCAATTGATATAAATCATTTATAAATAATCTAAATAACTCATTTCTCTGTTCATTTTTGTTCAATAATTCCTCTGTTGCTAAGGTGCTGGTTGAGGCTGGCAACGACGACTTCGTTGAGTGCGAAGTGAGCAGCGCCTCGGCGACGCAGATCGTCCGTTCCATTCCCCCGCGTTGTGAAGGCATGCCTATTGGAGTGTCGCTATCACTGATCGTAAGTGGGAGTTCCATTTATTTTGAAATTAAGAAAAAAAACACATTTTCTCGTGTAAGGCGCATAAACAGTGTAAACAGTATGTTTTAGGTTTTAATAACATCAGTAAGAATATTTGAATGTGACGGCTAAGCCGTAAATGTTAACGGAACTTCATTGCAATTGATCAATATATCAACACGCGCATTTTTTTACTGCGCGATAATTATAACCTTTAGTGATTTTCGTATTTTATGCTATACAGATATGGAAATGATTACAATTATGCTGCCTTTAAGGTTTTTCCCCAACAAGTCCTTAAATTGATAAGTCAATTATTCTTCAGGATCGTGCAATCACTTGTTTTTTTGTTCCTCCGTTCCCGTTGCTAGGTGCGCGTCAAAAACTACGGCTACGCCCTTGACACTCCAATCCCCAAGACCGCCCGCAGCATCGTGATTGGTTCATCCGTGACCTTTGTGACCCCATTCCAGGGGTCAACCCATGGAGGTCAACATATCACAGTGACAGGAACTAATTTGTGCGCGGGCTGCGGAGGGTGTGGAGAGCGAAGGCGGCTTAGTAATCTGGAGGACCACGTGGCATTAGATGGAGGCAATGTGGCCTATGCTAATATTGGCGTCAATATATGCGAGGAGGTCATTTCGTACTGTAAGTCCTTATTGTTAGTAAATTAGAAAATAGTATAGTCAATTAGCTAGTGTTTTTCATTGTTGTTGATATTCGATTTAAGATTATGCTTCATATTGTGTAAAGTCATGCTATCGCTTCAATCTGTTTGGAAAACTATGTGTATCCCATCAATAAACGTTGACGTTGAATTGTGAAAGCCAAATTAGAATTTATCATGATTTTTAAAATCTCATGCTATGTAATTATTGTCAACTCAATGATCCTATTATATTTTGATTTTTTCCTGAGCACGCCTATAGCCTTATGTTAATATCATGCACGAATAATTATTAAAATATTTTTTCATCCAATCCGTCTTTTTCCCTCAGCCTCCACCGAGGTCGTCTGCGTGACCCACTCTGCCCCCGGCGCCACCGTCGTCACCGTCACCACGCAGACGAGGGACGGCGCTACCAGCTAATCAGAATGTAGAGGAACTTGTGACGTCACAATGAATGACGCGGCCACGCCCACCGTGACGTAAGTGTCGCCAGATAGCATTACAGCCAATGGCCAGATGCTGACACTGACAGGTAGGAAGATAGAACACGAACATAAATTAAATGTCAGGGCTACAAATGTATTAATGGGGAAAAAGGATATTAAGTCTTTTGGATATTGATATTTGTTCATATACAGGTTCATAATTTGGAGCAGAGGGAATCTGTATCATCAACCAGTATAGATAATTTTATTTATATTGCTCAATTCCTGATCGTAATTTAATCTTTTAAGGCTTATTACAGCCAGCAGAGACTTTATGAATATTTTATTGATTACTAAATTATATTGTGTACTGAAATAAGTCTTAAAACTTAGGTCCTTAATCCCTATTCATTTGACCATTTTCTGACACGTCGCTCAATAACATTTACGGCGAAAACCGCTTTTCCATTTAAAATATTCCACTGTCCTCACTCGTGTAACAAAGGTGTATTCTAAAGCAACTCAATAATGAAAACAAATATTGAAATATATTGTGGATTATAGAAAGTGAAGCTGTTATAATGGGGCAAAAAGGTACAAATTTACATTTTATTATATAAAACTACATTACAATGTTATTACGATTTATCTGATAATTCTCTATCTTATATATCATGAATCTATAGTCCAGATATGATGCATTTAGGACTTAGAAACTATGTTCGAACTGTCAATGTTTATGTAACATTATACTTGTGGATATAATTATTATGTCTTAATAGTGAATAACAGATATATATATATATAATTGCAATTAGTAAAATCATTGATTCAATGTACATAAGTCACGAATAATTAGATCTTAAATTGAGAATTTTTTATATTTCTATCAAGTGTTTTTTCGTTATGTTGTTACAGTTCTTCACGGTGTTATTTTCAATAAACTGCATCTGTGAAACCCAATGCCTCGTTATTTCACGATCCCTCGATCCTGCTGCACGGCAGCCATAAGGCTAAAGAAAATTGATTTGTCATCGTGTATCACATGTTCAAACATCTTTTGTCTCACACTAATAGGCTCCAACCTGGGAAGCGACTCAAGCGCCCTCTCGATCGCTTTGGGCGATACCAAGTACGAAGTGACGTCATTGAGCGATAATGGAGATGGCACACAAACAGTCCAATGCGACGACGGCATGCCACTGGGTGGAGCGCAGAGATTGTACGTCAATGTGGACGGACTGGGCGATGCTGAGAGAAGCCAAGAGTTTGTCGACGTAAGTGGAGATATTTTGGTATTTTATTGTTTTCACTTAGAAAAAAACGTTTAAGTTTAACGTTATCTAACTTTCAGAAATAAAAGTGTGAATAGGCCGCCTACTGCCTGTGTTGATGAATTGGTATCATAAAATTTGACAGTGTAACTTTAACTTCAACACCCGTGTATTTTTGTAATTCACTTTAGTCTGATGAATAAAGAATATAACAGGCTTTGACCGATGATGGTTTCTTAAATTGCTTTTATAGTCATTAGCCACCATTATTGTCCGCAGAATTATTTTCATTCACTCCCCATGATATTCAAAAATGTTTAACGGTTTATCTTCCAACACCCTTCTCATACAGGTACCCGCTCTATCACCTCGGCCACCCCCTCGCTCGTCGGGTCAGCAGGCGGCGCCACCGTCGTCGTTTCCGGCGTTGGCTTCGACGAGGACGACTACTCGGTTGCCATTGGTGGAGAGGCCTGTGCCGAGACGACCTTTGTCAGCAATGGAGAAATCAAGTGTGTCGCACCTGCTCTATCAACCGGATCACGTAAGTACATGTTTATAGACCGATATTTAATTTGGCTGTTTCCGCTGCATCGAGAAAACAAAAACCCTTGATAATCATATATTCATGTAGAATTTATTTGTCGATTCTTTAAAATACTGTGCTTTAGTATCAAGCATTTGTACGGGGCAACTGACGGGGCACTTAATTCTTACTTTGCATTGAGATTCAAATAAACCCCAGTATTTTTAATGCTATTATTTCTAGTCATAGTTCTACTAGTTATTAATTACCAAATTGTTATTAGTGTTGGAGCCATCTAACGTAGAGCTATAATATTGGTTCATTCATAATTCACCCAATTCTCTCATATAACCTTCAACCCCTTATCAACCTTAATCCCTATTCCACCCCACGCAGACTCAGTTGTAGTCACCAACGGCGGCGTGGCCGTGACCTTCAACTCCATCACCATTGACGACGCCAGTGCACCCACTATCACCTCCGTGAATCCCACGCAGGCCGTGCAGGGAGAAGACATTGTTGTGTCGGGAACCAACCTGGCTGATGAGACGGTGGTGATGATTGGTGGAGCTAGCTGCGATGGTATGACAACGATGTGAAAATATCATGTTTATTACCTAACTTGAGAATATTTATGAGGAAAAAAGGTTAGCGATGCCACAGAAAAGTGGCATTATGCTCAACGCCACTATGGCCTGTTACGAAGGTCTACAAAAAAATAAAAACATAGATAAAAGGTCAGGTATTTGGAATGGTTTGGAATTAAAACACTAAATGTAAGATAAAGAAAAAGAATAATCCGCAATCAATTTATCTTTCAATACTGGCTGTTTCAAAACAACAATATGATCGTTATTACATGTATATAGTTTATCATTATACGATATTGACATATTTCAAATCATTATAAATATTTTCCAAACAGTCATATCCTTCTTATTCAACATAATATTTGTTTATCTAACATTCAGTACATACATATTGATTCATATTTAATCGAACATGTACTGGGTATTCAAGATTAAAGCATTCCCAAATCTTCACTAACCGTGTCAATATACATGTATCTATTGGCCTTATAACACGTATGACGATACCAACTTTTATTACATGGTTGACGCAAAATACGGGGCAATATCACCCGGTGAATATCACATTTGATATTGCCCGGTAATCGCGGCCCTGAATATTTCAAATATTCAAAAAATATTTTCATGTAATAAAAGAAATAAAATCCTCAGGGTCCATATCAACATGGTTATTGAATTTCGGGAAAGAGAATCGTAATGCCTGCGCCCTTCGGGCTTGGACATTACTATTCCCTTCCCTCGGGACAATAACAATGTTGATATGGACCCTTCGGGTACTATTCCTTTTATAATGACAATAACAAGTAGAAACTATATTCTAACGCATTCTTCCCTATTTCCCATTCCTTATGACCCTGACTTATTTTTCGTTCCCTTTCCCCAACCTAGGTTCATTCGGAGGCGGTCAGTCCCTAACCATCACAGGCCGCGGCTTCAACTCAAATGGTACCTCGGTGACTGTTTGTGACAATGAATGCGTTGTTGATACTGAATCAATCACTGCCACTCAAGTCACGTGTGTCACGCCTGCTAATGCAGGTAGGGTTTGTATTACAATGTTTATGGTTTTCTGAGCATTTATGGATTTTTTTACAATGTATCCTGGAATTTTACTAAGAATCCTTTTTACTGTCTATGAAGAGCAATCATTTTAAAACTTATTACATACATTTTAAACGCATATCGAACGTTGAAGGGTCACTTTCACAGCCTACTGGTCATGACCGGATTCCAGGGTTTTAATACATTGAAACCTAGTCTAGAAATGATCAAGATGTATGATCTCAACGGTAGTTCTTTTCTCCATTTCATTACATTTTCAGCTCGAGGCTAAACACTATTTCTTTTCATTATTTCACCGGATCCAGGATAAAAGTGTCTCTTGTGACATCATTATGCCAATATTAGTTTCTTGTCTATCCTATTTAATTTCAACTATCAACCTTTATTCACTTTTCTCTTCACAGGCTCCGGAAGTGTCTCTTGTGATGTCACAGTAACGGATGACGTCAGTGACGTCTCGGGTACGGCCTCAGGCGCCTACACCTATTCTGGATTTTCGGTCGTGACGTCAGTGGATCCCGTGAGGGGAGGCACCGGTGGTGGCACTACGGTCACCATTGACGGATCTGGATTCGGGTACGTTTGAGTTTTTTGAATATTTTCTTCGCGAGTTGAAATGGAGGGAAGTGGATGTGCGTTTTACTTGAAAGGATAGCTAAATAGTAATTTAAGCCAAAACTTCAAAATATTGCACAGAAGGCATGATATTTTAACATCAAAATACATATTTGTCAAAAGCATAATTTCAAGATTTGCGACCGAGGTTGATGTAGGTTAGCGGCCGTTAAATCCTCGTTTTCAAACTGAGAACCTCCCTGCTACAACGTCATATTAATCACATTCTTAACCTTATCTCAAAATATATTCACCTGTTTTTCTCGCCTATTTCCAGGTCTGCGACAGAGGTCTCGATGGCCGGCAGCCAGTGCATAATCTCGAGCGCTACCGACACAAGGATCGTTTGAGGGCGCCACTGAGGCGGAAGTGGAAGTGGTTTTGGGTACTTCCGGTATCGCCACGCAGGTAAGTGTTAAGAAAAGAAACCACTTAATTAAGGCGTATGAACTCTGCTTAATCAAAATCATATTCTAGAATGAAATTACGACAAAGGATGTTTAGGTCGCGAAACAAAAACAGGACAATTTAAACTATTCGTTCATTTTATTTTACTTTTAAATTAGTTATGCATACATGTATGAATTTTCATCATACTCCATATAGATGGTTGTTGTTCTGATACAGTTTTACATGCTTTGAACAGTTTTTTTTTACGTTCATGCATGTATACATTTGTTTTCCGTTCACAGCAAAGCGCGGCGTTCGAATACATCGACTTGTGGTCGAGCGTGTACACTTGGGGAGGCGTTGGCCTGCCTGAGAGGTCATTCTGATACCTGCGGGCATGACCGTTCTATTCGATACGCAGACACCGGTGCTCAAGATGCTCATTATTGATGGTAAGTGTGTTTGTTTGAATATAAAATTGTATGTGCATGAGTATGCACAGTAAAGGCCGATGTATTTTCTCCATTTGGTTACAGTATAAAAAAATCATCACAATTCATAGGGTTTCTATATTTAATTGAATCAGTAGCTGAAGGAAAATAACTTAAGGTTTTATTAATTTTTCATCAAATTATCGATATTTGTTTGCTAAATATATTCGATGCCTGGATGAACACGTAACTGCACTTGAGGTATTATACAACTGTTCATTCTGCCACAAGGTGTTCTTCAGCCAAAATGAAGGTGAATTTCAAGCAATTATGATATGGTTATTTATCTCATGACAATTAATATGTTTACACAATATTTTGCCATTTATTTGTGCAGGCGGTAAAGTGATCTTTGAGAACGAGGAATCGAGTGATCTACCCCTGCAGGCTGAGATCATCTTTATCGCTAATGGCGGTCTCTTGCAAGTGAGTCCATCATAGCTTTTTGTGTTATTCATTAATTTGGTTATCCTGGAGACTTTTATTCATTTTTCATGTTTACATTAAGTGTATGTCTAAAAAATCATATAGCAATACTAATTCAAATAAGATCATCTACCAAAAACATACGCAGCATTCTGTTCACATTAGTGATATACAAGTGAACTACGAAGGTATCGGACTGTATTTAATCCTATGAAAATGAGGGTACTTGTAGAATAATCATGAAATATGAAATGCAAAATATATTTTGTTTTCAGGTGGGTACTGAAGACGATGTGTTGGTTGGTGAAGCGACCATCATGTTGCACGCAAGCGTGCGATCCAAGGAACTGTCTATCTACGGAACCAAAGTACTTGCTGTGCGCCAGGGTACCCTCGACCTGCATGGTGAGTATCTCAGTACCGTGTCTGAAACGTGAAAGTTGCCGCCCTAAGACTTAAGTATCTCAGTATAGACTGACAGTATTGACAGTTATTAAAATAAATAATAAATAGGATTGAGCTAGGTTTGCTCACAGTATCTCTGTGAATGAATATTTGTCTTGAACTAAAATAAAAAACAACGTAGCAACACCGATTAAAAAGTGACGTTTCAATGTTTGTTCTCCTCCTGTTTAATAAAGATAAAAATCAAATAAGATTGAACTATTAAATTCGAATTGTAAACTCAGGCAAACTCGCTTCCTTTTGTTATTGCTATGACTTACAACGACGCCATTTCACTTGGAAAACATTCTTGTCAAAATGTTTGATATCATATTGATACCATCCATGTCATAAGTTGATGATGTTAACCCATCCATTTCAAAATCTACCTCATCTCAACTCCACAATCATTCTTGATACAACGTTACAAAAACGCACATTCCACAGTACTCAAACTCATATATACATTTCCGTATTTTAACAGGCAAATTGATGTCGGGCCCCTGGTCGCGCCTGAACACCACCGTCCTATTTGATGCGACGTTACAACAACGCACATTGCAAAGTATTTTTGATTCCATTTCCATTATAATTCACCACTCATAATGGACCACGCATTTTCACAGGCAAACCCACGTCGCGCCCCTGGACGCGCCTAGACGCTTCGGTTGCGGCCGAAACCAACGTGATCACCCTGGAGCACGCGGTCGACTGGGAGGCCGGAATGAGATCGTCATAGCAACGACGAGATTGAGACATTCGCAGAGCGAGAATGAACAGCATACAATCGCCAGTGTGTCGAACGGAGGACGCACGCTGACGCTTGTGGTATGTGTTGTGATATTTTCAAAGAATTGTAAGGGTTGATGTATACTAAGCATTATAAATGATGGGTTCGTACGTAGAATATTTATGTTTACCGTCGAACGATTCTAAATTACATGTAAGGAATGAATTTAGAAACGATAGGGTCTATGCGCTTTATTGAGAAAAAAATGCAAACCTTTCAAAATGTATTTGTTCCCTTATGTAGTGAAATGGCAAAATACTAAATCAGTTTCTCCAACCTGCACTAAACTTGTTATTCATTACCATGTCATAAAACTCATTTAAGCATTAAATTACCAATGCAATAACATACATCTGCATTGTACCATGTATTTCTTATGGCAAAGGAAATAAAACGATTATCTATCTCATTTATAGGACAATCTCGAGTATGACAAGTTAGGTGAAGTCCTCAATTTCAACGGAGGCGCCTCCCTCGCAGCCAAGGCCGAGGTCGGTCTGCTGAGCAGGAATCTGAAATTCAAGGGCAATGATGACGCCAGGCTACATGAGCGATTTGCCGCAGAGGCCTGTGAAGCTGGATTTGATTCTGGTGAGTTATGAGTTTTGGTCTTGTGAGGACTGGGTTTAGGGTTTAGGTGAACAGGGTTCGGACAAAAGGTATCGAATAGATTATTGGTTCGATATATGGAAGCACCGCAGGGCGATGGTTAGGTATATGAGAACAGGATATGCTTGTCAACAAGAAAAATACAATAGAAAAATAGGTTCATATAAATTGACATTTTTATTTGACCATTAACTATAAAGTCGAAATTGAAATTTCTTAAATGCGTTGATTCTAGGCAAAATCATAATGGTTCAAAAGAAAAAAGGATATTTGATAACTGATCTGACCAGAAATGCTGTAAAATATACTCATGTGTATGTGAAATAACTTCTATAATGCCCTGCCTCCTTCTCCTTCTAACAGGCGAGTTCGTGACCCAGACCTGCTTCCGAGGTCGTTTCGGCGAGGAAAGCGGAAGCTCCGAGTTCGGAGCTCAGATCCTGATGCACGCTCCAGAACAAGACCAATATGACCTCACGGCCAGGATCCCCAACGTCGAGCTGAACTATGTGGGCCAGGCCTATAGGTTGGGTCGCTATGCCATTCATTTCCATTTGCTCGGAGATATGACGGGGTCGTATGTGAGGAGCTGTGCGATTCATAGGAGTTTCCATAGGGCGGTCAATATTCACGGAACGCACAATGTCATGATTGAGCATAATGTAGCTTATCATATTATAGGAGGTGAGTGTTTTTTCTGCTTTTTCACTAAACACATAAATAATTGAAACTAAAATCGATGCAAAATAACATATGTTACAATATAAGTAAGAGCAAACACTAGTATGAATACTATCGAAACTACCGTCGAGTATACAATATATTCATCAAAACATAATAATCATGGCTTCAATACATATTTTGCCTCATGTTTCCCTATATGTACACACTTATAAACCTGATTCACTCGGTTGATCTACTCATTTTGTTTCCGAATCCGATTTTAGCGCAATTATTTTTACTTTTTTGTTTTCTTTCTCCATTTTCTTTCTTATTTATTTCCTCTAGGTGCGTTTTTCCTGGAGGACGGCGTGGAGACGGGAAACATGTTCCAATATACAAATTGGCCATTTTTGTGAAATGTGATTTCAGTTCAATCAATTAAAATCATTTCTCCATTTCCCACCCCAGGTGCGTTCTTCTTGGAGGACGGCGTAGAGACCGGCAACGTGTTACAATACAACTTGACCGTCTTCGTGATCTCGAGTACGAGTCTGCAGAACGATGACTTCACTCCGGCCTCGTTCTGGGTGATCAATGCCAACAACACCTATATGCATAACACCGCTGTCGGAGGAAAGATATGTTGTGAATATACAGGGGGAATCCCTTTAACGCAGCCCACCAATCCTCCCATCTCCCAACCCACTTGCTTACCGCATCTGTTTCTGGGTGACCAATGCCAACAACACCTACATGCATAACACGGCTGTTGGAGGTACATGTCTTTCATTGGCATTGCTCAGTTATTTGTACCAAAGACACCGGGGCCCACATGTTTTAGCTTTTTGAAAAATAATTGTGCCAAAGGTAGATTGGCTGGTTTTTACTTTTATTAACATTTCCCTCCTAATCGAATAGACGATAACTAGGCGTGATATGACGTGCATTACGAGCTAACAAAGCGCATGAGCCAAGTTATCTATATTTCAAAGTTCATATGTACCCCAACTACATTTAATTTTTAGCCCTCAGCCAAATTCATATTTGAATTCCTATTTGTCCTTATGCATGTTCGGCAACTGGATATCTGCAAAGATTATATGCTTAGAACCGCTATTGTCTAAATTACAACATTTCAATATACTTATTAAAGCAATAGACATCATATTCAAGTTTCAATTATTTAAATTTTACTCAATGTTTGGTATTTGGATCATTGAGACGATCACCCCTGTGGAAGGAGGAGCTTGCGATGGAACCGTTCCCGCGGCTGCTGTCTTCGAAACCTTCACCGCGTGGAACTGCGAAAAAGGTACTGTTAGACTTTGTAGGTATCATATATAAGATATATAACCAACAGTTTATTAGGTCTAGCTTGCGATGGAGGGATGAATTTGAATATAATTGAACATAGAATTCGTTATCTGCAAAGGTGAATAAGAAGCGATCATATCTTTTACAGGCTCTGTGTTCATGATGAACTATTAATACAACTTTAGTTTGGATTTCATTTGTCTGGCCAAATTGACAATATTATCATAAACTATTTGGCTGTTTAACAACTTTCTAATTGTCAATATTCTATAATATGTGTAAAAATTATTATACACTGTATATATACAGTGTATAATTCAAACACATTGGCCTGCTACTCATGAGTTGGATAAATATCACCTGTCAATCAATCAGGTGCTGAATGTTGTTGGATTAAATAATAAAGGTTATCTATTTATTTTTACTAATTATTCATAAATATTGAATAAACCTGTTGCTCATTGCTTCTCAAAACTAAATTAAATGTCACCTGTCAATCAGTCACTCAGGTGCCGAATGGGTCGGGGCCGGCGCTATGCATTGGCTCGACTCCGTATTGGTCAACAACGAGAAGGCGGGCATTGAGATGAAGATGATTCTGCAGCCGGCTTGGCGCTATGATGAGGACTTTGGAGCTGTGATTGGAGAGGGAACCATTGTCGCTTATGACGATACAGGTATGGCAGCAACCTTTAATTTTCTATGATATGCTGAACGAGGCTAAGTTGGAGATATTCATTGCCTATTTCCTGATATCCAGCGACCGCTAACCGAACATTTCGTCCAGTTTTGAAATAAGTTGAGTCTAATAAGTTGAGTTAATTTTCTATGATAAAGTTGCACAGGGAAATCTACATCCAACTATATTTATATGTGCTCATTGAGATTTGGAGAGTAAAAAAATTCAGTCACTTGCCAAATTAGCGAGTACAAAATCTGTTTGGCGAGTATGAAATCAAAGCCACTCGCGCATATGATTTTTCTCCTTATGTCGGACCCTCCATTATATATGTCATCGTCAACCTGTGTTTATTAACTTTTCATATCAGCTTTGTTTGAATGTTTCATTCAATGTAAACATTCTCTGGTTCACCCAGTGGATGTCAAAATTGCCAGAAATGGACCAGGCAATGTCAACATGCGCTAAAATTCAGCCATGTGTTAGAGTCTATATTTTAGGTATAACCTACAGGTACATGTAAGTTCTTATTCTATGGCCATATTCTATCTATTTTCTCCTCCTATTTCTAGATGTGCTGCCCGAGGTGGGCACCAAACGTGGCATCATCGCGCCCTATGACACGGCCTCATTTTGAGGAACATGCATTTCATCAACTTCGTCGGCAACAACGTCTGCTATGGAGTCACACAGATAAAATTTATTTTCGCGCAAGGCTCTTTTATATATTTTAAAAATTAAGTAAACTTATTTTAGAATTATGAGTTGTGCGACAATGTCTGCTATGGAGTCATTAAAATGTTGCTTAAATCATGTATGGTTCTTTTACATAATAAGGCTTGCAATGTACATACGTAAACATATTATAACTGAATCATTATAATGTGCATTTTAGTGAACAACAGTTACTGTATATGAACATTGTGTGGGGCTAATAATGTAACAAATTAGTATAGGTACATGTAGTTAATGATGTTGAATCATCAAAAATAATAGCATAGTTCCAATTCATATAAGTACTAAAATAAGTAAACACCTCAAATAGTGTTTTCTACCACATCCATAACATCACGTAACGTATGGTATTTTCCCGACCGACATTCGAAACGGTGGTTTCACTTACCAAACGTGGGGCCATTAGTTCACCAATACAGACCAGATCGTGTTCTTTCGATGGGAGCATGAGGCCGTATTTAAGTCGATCGATGATAGTTTAACTGGAGTAACAGGTGAAATGATAGAAATAATGTAAAAATATACTGTACCTGTGAAATAATATATTTGGCCGCTAGAGATTACTGTATATTTTACCGTTTATTCGTTCATCATACCGCCTTTTCCTACGTTTTGTTACATTGTTGTTTTCCTACTTTTTTCATCGATATGTGCCCCTTTACCAGTGATATTCCTTAGCCCATAACCGAGGTTTTGTTCTTTTTTTCGGGGTCATTTTTTTTTGGGTCTTATCAACCATGAATATATCATACATGTATACGTGTTGTATTTTTAATAATTTTATAAAATACAAGTGGCTCGTTACCAAACTGCTATAGCCTATACATTAACCTTAGCGTATATTGCATACGCATGTTTATTTCTATATGGTCTTTTCAAATATTTCTGTATGTTCAGGTGGCTCTGTGATTGCATGCACTGGTGTTCTGCCCAGTGTGTCCCGGGCGATTCGAACGCGGGTAATTTCATGGCGGGCGCTGTGGCCGGATGCGTGTGCGATTCGAGCGTCGGATTCCACCGCTTCTCCTTCAACGAATACTCGCCCTCCTCACTCGAAGGTACGTGTTGTATGCACATTTTGGTGGAGGGGAGGGATAAGTTTGCAGATAGTGAAAATATAAGATTAAAAGGGGGTGTTGGCGGTATTTGGCCTACCTCACTCGTAAGTAATATGCCAAGACTCGTAATGAATTTGGACGAAAAAAAAACACCCTTGTACAATTTGTCTGCATGGAGTTTAACTCGCCCGCTTCAATGGAGGTACGTTTTGCATGTAAATTGGGAGGATAAAAGATATTAACGGGGGGAAAGGAGGAGTTGTTGGAAATATTAAGGGATACGAATGGATAGATTGTGTTTTGATTGCATAAAGGATAAAGGTTCAGATTTGGCGATTTTTGTTCTTAAGTTTTGTCATTAATTCATGTTTTCATTTCAAATTTTTAAAAAGGGGCTGGATCATTTCTACTCTCTGTTGCTAGAATTACTGTTGAATTACATCATTAGATAAAGTCATCGCTACGTATAATATATGTACAACACCTTTGCGTAATAAAAGTTCCGAAAGTATGGTTATGATTCACTGCATTTGTATCTATCTCTTTCTGCCGCTTTCTCCCACACAGGCAAGCAGGTGAAATTCTTAAATGAGGACGGAGACTCGTTCTGTCACTTCTCCAAGAAGAGGAAGACGCATAGCTACGGCTGGCAGATGATTCTGCCCTCGAAAGATATCTACGACATGAAGTTTGTGGACGGCGGTCACCTGACCAATATCTCATACAGTAGAGTGATGTCCAATATGTTCGTAAGTATGGTTACATATCTTTATGTAACAATATGGTTATATGTTTTCAGTTAGGCAACAGGGTCAGTAAAAATCTGACTAACCTAAGGCCTTTGTTTTGTTTTTAAAGGAGTTGACTGGAAAGTTCTCCGCTACAGCAAGTAGCAACCATTTGAAATTATTATTGACGATATTCTTTTATCCATAAATTTTGTTTTTATTTTTATTTTTAAGAAAACGACCGGGTCATTTGACCTAAAAACATGCATAAGTCATGTGAAAATATAATTGTTTAACATCCCTTTCTTTTAGTGAAACGAATATGTTTTCAATTTTTATTTCATCTTTATTTTAGGTAGACGACTGGGTCGTTCTCCGCTACAACATGTACCAGCGCCCCGACATGGTGAGCATCGACCCGTCAATCAACGCCACTGCGGCCAATAGCTCCGCCCCCGTTACCTTTGACGTCAATTGGCATGGTTATTGGTTCATTGCGGCGCCAACTGAAAACGAGGGGCTCAATGAGACTATTTCGGTTATGACCCTGGGTAAGTATGAGGATGTTTGGTGGGGTATTGGGTATTACCAATGCTGTTTATGTTGTCTATTTTGCAAAGGTGCAAAGCTATTTTGTTTTGCAATAATATGATTTAAAAGTGACGGAAAGATAGGTAAATTGAGATGGGTAAATATCAACTGTTTCAAATATGGTAGCAAAAAGAAGATGAATGATCTAGATGAGGTTGAAAATCAAAGAGTGGGGAACTCGGGAAGCCATAAAAACAATGAGCTTTGACCGGCATTACATCTACATCCTCATTCCCCCCTTTCCGTTACAGTTTCCGGCGTTGCCCCTGGCGACGACCCCCTGCGCGCATGGAACGACCGCAGCGTCGATCTGGACGTCTACCGCTGTCACTACGAGGGATGCACGCCGCCCCCGGACCGCGAGACGCTTCTGCCCAGCGATACTGGGCCCGAGGAGGCGGTTAATTGGAGCGATGATGTAACGTGGGCTGTGGATGAAGAGTCTGGCAAAATCATCGGTGAGTGTGGGAATGGCTTTTTTTTCATGGCTAATATATATTTCAATCCTTACTATTTTTAGTATGAATTATGAGAGTATACACCATCCTCAGTTTTTTTTCCAATATAAACGTTTGATGTCTTATGTTTTGAACAGATCCAACCACGACGAATATTCGTCTCTATGCACCATTTCCAGTGGTTTTCCATACAAACCTTTTATTTCTTGATTTGCTGAACAGGTGCTCTGGACCACACTGAGTATTTCGATACAGGAGCCAGACGTCGTCGCAGGGACGTGTCATCAATGCCAATGGAGGGAGAGGACATCATCATTGCTTCCGGTGAACTATTTTGTTTATTGATTTTTAGTTTTATGGATTATACATTTTGCACGTCACGATGATTTAAAAAGGGGATTGATTGAACAACTACTATAAAACAAAGCAACACATTATTTATCAATGGGCTGTTTTAGTTTATCCAAAAATGAGCATATAGTCATATTCAGTTGATTGAATACAATAATTTATTAGTTGATATATTAATTGTTTGATTGATTAATTGATTGACGATGATTGGTTGATTAGATTTCTTGATTGATTGACAGGCGCAAGGGTGGTCCTGGACGTAGAAAGCCTGCCCTATTTCGGCTGCATCTTCATCTATGGAGTGCTTGAGTTCGAATGGGAACACAACTTGGATCTGACTCTCTCGTCCACGCACATCTTCATCTCAGGCGGAAGACTCATTGTCGGAAGGGAGGTGAGGAGGAGAGGGGAGGGCAAGAGTTTGTATTATTATGTTTATGTGTATGGGAGGTGAGGAGAGGTTATGGGAGGTGTAGAGGAGAGGGGAGGGGATTGGTTGGAGAAAAGGAGGATAGGAGAAGAGCTCCTCCTGATGCTTATATGTATGCTTATATAACCATGTGGATGCTTATAACTGTATCTGCAATATTACATGATCTGACCATATTCTCAAGTATGAAGATTTAAACAATGTTAATTATTGCTAAAACGGCAATAACGAGGGGTTAACTAATTAAGATTTTACAAAGTGCACCATTTAATCATATATTAATTGGGTTGTAAAGATACTTACATGTACTGGTACATGTACATTAAATTTTTTTTTGCCAAAACTGACAGAAGAATTGTACGTGAGAGTTAAATAAAAATGAAATTTTTAATCTGAGACACCTTCCGTTTCATCAAACATGATTTGCAAATGTATGACCTATATTTATACAATATTGATTATATTCATTATTGATAGTATAAAAAATAATACTGATTTTTTTACAGGAATATCCAATGACTGGCAGCGCTACGATCGAACTAAACGGCAATTGGTTCACAACTGAATTGCTCTACAACTCGGCGCCTAACATTGGCTCTAAGGTTCTTGGTAGGTTAATAAAACAAACAAACAAACAAACAAGTAAAGAAAGAGAGCACATTTTTTGTCAAATTAATCATAATTTCACATTATAAAATTGTCTGCGTTCCTCTTAAAATTATAGCAATACAGTTGCCTGCATTTACGAAAATTAAATGATAAGTTTAATTATTTGTCCTCTTTTATTACATTTTCACCAATCACACATGCCCCATCATTCATTATATTGTTGATTTTCTAGCTTCATTTGGCGGCCTGAACATGCACGGTCAGAGTGTGGCTTACTCTTGGACTCAGTTGGAATTCACGACCAATGCTGGTGATACCATATCTATGTGGTGGACCCTACCGGCTGGCAGGTTTGTATTTTGCTTTGCAATACCCAATCATTTAAAAGCAAAGTACACCTTAGCGTAATACAGACAGTTGAAAAGAAGTTACAAAAAAATGTAGATTTGTCAATGAACACAAAGCCATTTTCAATGAGCGCTTGGTCATTTCCGAAATACACTCGACAATTCACTTTGATATTTGCAATAGACACTTTCAGCCATTCAGCAATATACACTTGGTATTCCTTGTCAATAAACACGTCGTTTATTTTATGGTTGACAGGTGGGCGACGTGATCGCCATAGCAACCACGTCCTACGCGCCCCTCAATTCCGAGGAACGCGTCGTCACCAATGTTCTCCAAGACCGACACGTTCTCGAATTCGCTGAGCCGCTTCTGTATGATCCTATCGGTAGGTGTATATTTTCGGTATCTATAGGGAGTGAGAGAGGACGTGGCCAGGCGATATTAAAACTGGAATGCAAATTTACCATTGGTTAAACAATAATGTCCTATTAAATCGATTATTGAAAAAAAACTGCAAAATAAACATTTGATTATTGTAATAACGTTTCAATGCTGCATTGTGTATCCGTTCATCTATACTTAAAATCATCATTCAACAGTGAACAAAAAATAAAGACAATATACATGTAAGGAGTTATTTCTCTTATGGGGTGGAAGGGACAATTACTGGATATTGAAAATTACCTAAACAGAAAGTAGTTTGTTATTGTTTTGTCTCGATAGACGGCCCTGCTGAAACTTCGAAAATTAGTTCAACATCATTATTTCCCCCATTCAACGCTCATCTATGTTTTGTCACAAAAAAATACATGTAGATTTAAATAAATGAACCACATGGTTCCCTTATTGAATACCCCCTGCATTTTCCCTTCATTTCTCCCATCACAGCATCCGATGAGGACATTGGAAACGGAAACCGTTTCAACATGTCGGCAGAGGTAGGCCTTCTCACAAGGAACGTCAAAATCATGGGCATGGACTACAGCGACGGGGCAATGGAGGAACAGGGATTTGGAGGCCGCGTTCTCCTTGGACAGTATGAAGTTGAAGATGGTATCAAGACTGGTGAGTGGAATTCTTGACGGAAAGTGTTTGCTTACAAATAATTGTCCCTCGTGAAAACGAGGGGATATAGGGTTGAGCTTATCTGTTTGTCCTTATATCAATGAATCTGTTTTTCTTTCAGAAAAGAGATTTTGTATAATAATTTCTGTGTATACATGTTTATAAACAAAACCAGTACGTGTATATCATAAATCGATATTGAATTCAAGCTATCGACATCTTTCTTTGTATCCTTTTTAATTTTGTAAGCTGAAACGACTTCCTGTTTAACGGATCATCCCCATAAGTGACCGTAGCTATGGTCCCAAACTAATCGCATCAATATATATCACTACACATTTCATTCGATTTCGTCCTCTCTCCAGGTTTCGCCCGCCTGAGCAACGTCGAATTCTCTCACATGGGCGAGGAGGGTTGGCCCGACTACTACGATCCTCGCTTTTCATTGGCTTTCCTCAACACCGGTGACGTCACTGAGGCCAAGCCCTCTTACATCACTTCCTGTGCTTTCCATGACAACTACAACACGGCGGTTGGAGCGTTTGGCGCCAATGGGCTCATCTTCGAAAACAATGTGGTGTACAAGACGGTGGGAACCAGTAAGTGTATTGTTTTGTGCAATATTCATTACCATGCAATATGTTTGATAATTGAAAATAACTACAACAGTATTTTAAGAAATTGAATACCTTTATGGAATGAAAACATCAACCCTTCGTTATGTACGGATGTAATTGTAAGCCATTTAACTATTGGACCATTTTGTGTGAACGAACATATCGATATCAATTATACCTGTCAGTGGCAACAATGAATAGCCTATATCCAGTATCTACATGTATAAGATGAGAAAGTATAAGAAAAGATGCCTTCAAATTTCCTATTTTCGCCAAGACCTTCGATTCTGGGACCAAAACCACGTGATCCAGAACAACCTGCTGAAGCACATGATGTACTCGGGCACATGGAACGACAGATCCGAGTTCAGATACACCTGGTACGTTACCTTCGTTGTTTTAATCACTTGATATACATTGTACAATATTTGAAAGCAACTCAATCTTGTTGGAGCTGTGCTAACTTGATCTTAAACGAGCACTTTGTAGAAATTAAGAGAGAAAAACAATTTTTAACCGCAAACAGTTGCACTAAAACGAATAGATTGATAGAAAAATGTTGTTTTAACTCTAACCTGTTCGAACAACTTGTTTCTAAATCGAATATAGGGTGTGCCACACAGTTGTTTCACTGACTTGAAAAGGCAAAAATAAAATTCTAACAATACAGATTCAAAACAGATCCATATAGTTGAATAGCCAGGGTTAGATTTGCTATAAAAAGGGTAGTCTGCCCAGTCATCTAAACAATAGAGTATGCCTCTGCACACAAAAATCTAAGGATTTGTTGAAGGTTTTGTGAAGGTACTCAATAATGGAACTGACCGGAAGTGTCGGTCTGACTTTGACCGGAAACCACTTGGCGGGAGGTGAACGCGCCGGATACCGTGTCGACGGAGAGGTAATTGGATCGATCGATTTTGGCTCTTTTAAAAACATGGGTAAAATATAAGCTTCATAAGCCTTTGCATGGATAGAAGTTATCGGAAAAAATAGTTAATGGTTTTGTAGGTCAATATAAGATGAATTTTTGAAATAAAATATTTTGGTTCGTCTTCCAAGATCACCTACAAAATGTCAAAAGTAGAAGTTAAAGTTTGTCTACAAACCCCATCCCTGACTTGACTCCACGAAAATATCCTTGAATTTAAATTGCAATTTTTGCAGAGTCACAAATACCCCTTTAATTAAACACCCTTTTCATTGTTCTTTTTTTAACTTGCAAGGTGTGCGGAGAGGAGTCGTTCTGGTGGAACAACGTGGCCCACTCGACCCTCGGAGGCGTCACTCAGGTGCCCGACAAAAGAGACGGATTGACGCCATGCGAACAACTCAACGGATTCACTACATGGCGCAATCTGGATTTCGGAATCTACAGCCAGGTATAGTAGAAGATTGGGTTGTTTTATTTAAATGTCATCATATTTGAGTACTATGTTGCCATATACACGTTTTTATCCAGCGACATCATGTGTATTTTGGCTGTGCATCTACATTGTAAAACATGAATTTGAATCATTATAATACTATTAACCAGATATTAAGAACATAATTCTAAACTATCGATCGATGTGGGTTATACTACGGGTGTGTGCTATATTTCTCATGAGCACAAGTCAAAGACAGCATCGAATTAACCGCTAAAAGCATAATTGACTAAAAGTAGCGATACTGCGTATTTTCAAAAAAATGTCTCTTCCAAGTAACTTTTGAAATCTCAAGACATTGTTTCTCTCCACAACAGGTCAGCGGCAGCATCGAAATCACCAACCACCTGAGTCTTGACGACCTCGTCGCTGTAATGCCCTTGATCCTCGGCCCCGAACCCAAGGCGCACGTCTTTGAAGAGAAATGCCTCACCATCACCAACAACCCCTACGTGGGTTACAGCTCACAGGCCACTTGCAACGACGCGAGCGATATATTCGAAGATCTGTATTATAAAAGGAAACTGTTCAAGTACAGTAAGCTTGGTCGCTGGCTGGAAGGTAGAGTGAGAGCGGGTATTATGCCTGCGGTGTTCACTTCCGGTCAAAATTCGGCACCTACTATGGCCTCCCAGGGATTGCATGCGTATCAGGCTCTGAGAGGAAAGAATGTCATTACCAGTGAGTTTACATGTCATAACATGAAGTATGGTTTTTCATGTTTCATTTTTAAATGAAGCATCGATTATATGGTATCAGAAGTAAAATTATCTCACTGCCTTATGGGTTTGGTTATGTATAATATTTTATTTACATTGTTATGTCTTATTTTTCAAAGGTAGATTATGCGAGTACCTAAAATGCCTATTCTGTGGAATAAGGCTAACGGCAAAAGCAACCTCATGATGTATTGAGGATCTAACAATTGACCCTATTTCAAATATACCAGTCACTTATTTAAACGTTTAGCATATGAATAAACACAATCTATAAATATAGCCTGTTTTATGTCTAATGCCGTCTGTAATGATGCGTCTAATGTTTTATGAATCCCGGCACATTCATGTAAAATTTGTTTTTCAACCCGGTCTATCATTTTGCAGACACGGTACTAAAGAACTACGACGGTCGTTCACCGCGAAGAACGGCTTGCAGGCCTTTGCGATCTACGCCACGCCTTGGAACGATGACGCCATCCACCCCATGTACACATCCGGTATGGTTGTCGAGGATGTCGACCCCGCTTACCTCGTGCATATTCCCGTGCCCGATGTCGTGTGAGTGAGGAAAAAAATAATATGAAAAAAACTAAAAAAAGTCGTGTGGGTTTTGTATTCTTTGATTTTAAGCCCCCAGCCAACCAATTTGGCTGAGGGCTATTGCTATCCCCCATTCCGTCCGTCCGTCCGTCTGTCCGTCCGTCCGTCTGTCCGTCCGTCTGTCCGTC